>MU739299.1:28667-96709 GCA_026770625.1 Nicotiana glauca
TTGTTTGACGTGTTTTGAGGATTGGAACAAGTTTGAATAAGGTTATAGGATGTGTTGGTGCTTTTGGTTGAGGTCCCGGGGGCCTCGGTGTGATTTCGGGTGGTTAAACGGGAATTTTGGAAGTATGTTGCAGGACTAAACTTCTGCCTTCTGGTGTTTCCGCATCTGCGGAAAAGGAGCCGCAGAAGCGGTTCCGCAGATGCGGTGGGATGGTCGCTTAAGCGGGCAGGCGAAGCCCAGGGCAATTCAGCATAAGCGGACTAGGGGGTCACTTCAGCGGTCCGCATAAGCGGATAATATACCGCAGAAGCGGTCGATGGAGGACCGCAAAAGCGGATGCTGAGTCGCGTAAGCGGTCCCACGGATTTTTTAAGTGATACCGCATAAGCGGTCAAATGGTCGCATGTGCGGGACCGCAGGTGCGGTTATTGGACCGCATAAGCGGAAATCGACCAGGGATTTCAGTGAACAATAGTTCACGATTTTTAAAAGAAGAGAAAATATTTAGGACTTCGACTAGGGTTGTTCTTGGGCGATTTTGAAGAGAAATTGAAGGAGCTTCGTCAGGCAAGAACTATTAGCCTTGGAATATGTTATTTGGTGTAAAAACATTGATTAATCACTGAATTTCAAGGATTTAAAGGTTAAAAATGGAGGTTAGGGCTTGAAAACTCAAGAGAGTTTAAATGTGAGTTTGGAGGGGCAAACGAACTCCGATTTTTGTAAATTTAATATGTATAGACTCATGGCGAGACGAGGAATTCAGTGATGTAAATTTCGGAATTTTTCGAGAAGTGGGCCCCGGGCTCGGGTTTTGCCAACTTCGTGATTTTTAGCATTTTTCGAGTAACTTCGATTGGGTTATGTTTCTTTAGCATATAGTATTCGTTGTGGTTTTGACTAGATTCGACACGCGAGGAGGTCGATTCAAGAGGAAAGGGCATTGAGGACTAGTCTACGGCCGGCTTGAGGTGAGTAATAGATGTAGATGATGACCTGAGGGTTTGAAACCCCGGTATCTCACATTGTGACGCTGTATTGAGGCGAGACACGTACTCTACGGTGAGTGCGGGGTCGTTTGTGGACGGAGACTATGGCTTAGTCCATCCGAGTGATGCTATACTGTGTTATTGACTAGGAATTGGCTGGTAAACATCCTACTTGGATTGTTATGAACATATTTGGGATCCGTGCCAACTATTTGGATCCCTTAGGGATTACTATCACTGTTGCCATGAAATTGAGCATGTCTCCGTGATATCAGTCCTGAGTTAGATACTGTTTAAAAATGATTAGCAATCTTCAAAGGTTTTAATCACGTAAACTATAATACCTGTTAAATGGAACCGAAAATGGTAAACTTGATTGTGCCAGTGTGGCTTGCATGCATATATAACTGGACTGATTGTGGACCAGGCTGCACGCCGCAGCGAATGCTACTATGTCATTGTGCTTGGGCTGTAGGAGCCCCTCCGGAGTCTGAACCCCCAAAGTGAGCGCGGGTACCCAATGGATCGGGCTGTACGCCGCAGCGGTCATGTGCATTGCATTGCATTCATGCATTGATATCTATTTGTCTATCTGTCGTTGACTATTGTTGTTTCATCGTTTAATGTCCTAAGTGGTTAGTTTCAGCTTTGCATTGTGGTATTTCGGGATTTCTCACTTTCAGTCATTATATATGTTTATTACCACTGAGTTGGAAGTACTCACTTTACTCCCTGCACCATGTGCGCAGATTCAGGTATTCCGGAGACTTAGCTGAGCAGTCGCTGTCTTCCAGAGTTTTATCAGAGTTATCGAGCTAGCTGCCTGACGTTCGCAGGACCCGACTTCTCCCTTTTATTTCCGCATTCTAGACTTATGTATTTTCGAATATTTGTTACTCTGTTGTTTAGAGGATCTAGACTCGTGACCCCAGATTCTGTTGGGAGTGTTTCGTCGGATATTTCGGTCTGTTCCGTGTTGTTTTTATTATAAACATCGGCTTATTATTTTTAACTGTTAAATTCCCTTAAATTGTAGGTAATGAGTTATCAGGTTGGGTTCGTGAGTGATAATTGGTCAGGCTTGCCTAGCTATATGGTTGGGCGCCATCATGACCGGGTTCGGGGTCGTGACAAGCACATAAACCGGTACTCTGTAGTACCCACTACGGCGTGCAGCCCGAGCCATCTATTTATTTATCATCGACGGCGCTCACCGGGGGTGTGTACAGACTCCGGAGGGGCTCCTACAACCCAAGCGCAAATATCAAGCCATCTCGTAGCATCAAATCTAGGCCCTCAGCCTCATATCAATATCAATATAATACCGCTGCGGTGCACAGCCCGATCCAATAAATATAATACCGCTGCGACGCACAGCCCGATCCTATAATCAGTCCAAAATCACATAAGCCTCTCAGCACAATAGCAAATAAATTATTCATCCCAAACTTCATTAGAAATATTATTTAAGTCCCAAGTTTTGAGAAAAGTGGTTGAGTTTGCAAAACCGTATTAAATACTAGGACTGAGTTCAATTTTTCTGTACACATGGTAAGAAACCAGTAAAACAATCCCTGAAGGATTCAAATAGTTGGCATGAAGCCCAATTATGATAATTAATCCATTTATTAGGATGTCAATTCAACTCCAAGCAATTAGGTAGTGTTTTCATTAAGCGGGACGAACCAAGTCACAATCCCTAATGGTGCTCTACCCCACACCCGTTATCCGGCGTGCAAGTCACCTCAATATAGCACTATGATGTGCAAATTCGGGCTTTCAAACCCTCAACACAGCATTTACATCTATTAGTAACCTCAAACCGGTTATTTCTGTAATTCGCGATGCATTTGCCCTTCGAATTGACCTCCACGTGCGTCGAATCTATCAAAATCAGAACGAATACGTCACAATGCATTATGGGAACAAAGCCCATTCAAAAGAATCGAAAAATATCAAGATTCTCGAAATTAGCGAAAACCCAAGCCCCGGGCCCACTTCTCGAAAATCAAAAAAATTAACATCATCGGATTCCTTATCTCGCCACGAGTCTATACATATAAAATTTACCAAAATCGGAGTCCAAATGACCCCTCAAATTTCCATTTTAACTCTCTTAAGTTTCAAGCCCTAAACCACCATTTTTGCCCATGGGGCCCACCTCTCGGAACCCGACAAAATTTACGAAATATGAAACCCCATCCAACCACGAGTCCAACCATACAATTTTATCAAAATCCGACAACAATTCGGCCACCAAATCATCAATTTTTGTTTTTGAAAAGTTTACAAATTTTCTCCGATTTCTTCCATTTGATTCACTAATACTTGATGAAAATAACCATGGAATCACTAAATATAATAAATTTTTGATATAGAACACTTACCCCCATCCATATGGTAAAAATCGCTTCGAAAATTGCTTCAATCCGAGCTCCATAGCTCCAAAATTGAAATAAATCTCGGACTGTCCGAAAAATATACACTGTCCAGATTTTCGCTTCTGCGGTACTGTTCACCGCAGAAGCAGAATCACTGTTCATCACTTCTGCGGTACTATTTATCGCAAAAGCATAAATTCACTGTTCATCGCTTCTGCGCTACTGTTCATCGCAGAAGCGGAAATACCAGCTTTTTGCCCAGAAAATTGCAGCAACTTTTTATTTCACTAAAAGTGCTGTAACTTTATTATGCAAACTCGGAATTCAACGATTCTTGTTCCTATGAGTCACAAATAATAATACGAACCTATTTCTTCAGTCGAAAAACAATTTGGATCTCGTTAGCTCGGTGCGATATCCATTTCGCTCGTTAAACAATTAACTCATGTTTCGCGTCAAAAACCCAATCAAGACTTGATGAAACTAGACCAAAATTTGCAAATAAGTCTTATAATTCATTATCAAAATTCTGGAAGTCTCAAAATCGAATTTCAAACTTTAGATCTAAAAATGAACCTTTGGGTCATTACACGTTTATGCTCAAAACGGCAAAAATCTTCCAAAAAACTCTTCCAAAACTTATCCGAGCCTCATGGGACCCCGACCAATCATGCCAACATAATTCATAACATCATTCAAACCTGTTCCAATCATCAAAATACCTCAAACAACATCATATTATCCAAAACTCATCGAATTCAAGCCTAAGTTTTTAAAAACTTCTGAAATACACTTTCGATCAAAAACCCGACCAAACGATGTCCGAATGACCTGAAATTTTGCACGCACATCCCAAATGACAGAATGAAGCTACAACAACTCTCAGAATTTCATTCTGACTCCCGGATTAAAATCTCACCTATCAACTGGAAATCGCCAAAATACTAACTTCGCCAATTCAAGCCTAATTCTACACCGGACCTCCAAAACCACTTCCGATCACACTCCTACGTCACAAATCACCTACCGGAGCTAACCAAACTATCGGAATTCACATCCGAGCCCTCTAACTCATAAGTCAACATCCGATTAACTTTTCCAACTTAAGCCTTCTTAAAAGAGACTAAGTGTCTCATTTCCTACCAAAACCATTCCAAATCAACCTGATTACACAAGATACATATAATGAAGCATAAAGAAGCTGAAAATGGGAAAAATGGGGCGGTAACTCATGAGATGACAGGTCGGGTCGTCACACTTGATAATTTTCTGCAACCCCTCTTTCACAATGCTGATGACTTATGTAACGACCCGGTCGGTCATTTTAAGAATTAATGACCCGATCCCCTATTAAAGGCATTTCTCGTGTTTGTTTCTGCTATTGTGAGTTGGCGGGAAGATTTATTTTGAAACTCGGAGAGTTTGGGACACTTAGTCCCTTGAGCGTTTAAGTTTTAGAATTTGGACCGCAGTCGGAGCAGTGTGAAGACAGACTCGAAATGGAATTTCGTTTGTTCCGTTAACTTCGTTTGGTGATTTTGGGTTTAGGAGCGTGTTCGAATTCTGTTTTGGAGGTCCGTAGCTTATTTAGGCTTGAAATGCCGAAAGTTGAATTTTTGAAGTTTCCGGTTCGATAGTGAGATTTTGATCCGAGGGTCAGAATAGAATTCCAAAAGTTGGAGTGGCTCCATAGTATTGAATGTCACGTGTATGAAAAATTTCAGGTCATTCGGACGAGGTTTGATAGACTTTTTGATCGAAAGTGTAATTTGATAGTTTTTGGAGTTCTTACGCTTGAAATTAAATTGGTGTTTTGATGTTGTTTTGAGCATTTCGAAGATTGGAACAAGTTCTAATGATGTTTTAGGATAGGTTGACATGTTTGGTTGAGATCCCAAGGGCCTCGGGCATGTTTCAAATGCTCAACGGGTCATCTTTGGAACATAGAGAATTGCAGAAAAAGTTGCAGCAGTTAGTTTTGGTTTCCTTCTTTGCATTCACGAGTGGGGCCTCGCATTCGCGAAGAGGAGATGGAGCTGGTGAAGGTTTAATGCTTTGCGCTTCCCGCATTCGTAAGGCTGTGGGATCTTATACCTACGCGTTTGCGAAGATGTTTCCACGTTCGCGTAGGAGAAGGGAAGTTGGTCATCGCGTTCGCAACTTGGCCATCCCGTTCGCGAAAGAGGAAGTTGGCCAGTAGGATTTTTGTGCATCATGTTCGTGATAGTAGTCTCCCTTTCGCGAAGAAGAGCGCATCTGAGCAGAATATAAAATTTCAAAGTCGAGGGTTTAGCCATTTTTGTGAAAACTAGAGCATGGGAGATCGTATTTGAGCGAGATTTTGAGGGATTTTCAGAGATATCGATTGGGTTCTTAACTCCCTTTTGCTTATAAGCCATTAATCTAAAAATGAAATCATCATTTAATTTCGAAATTTGGGATGAAAATTGGGAAAAGTTCTTAGACCTAGATTTTGTGTTTTAATTGGGATTTGACATTGAATTTGGATAATTTTCGTATGGCTAGACTCGTGAGAGTATGACGATTCTGAAAATATAAACTTTATTCGATTCCGAGATGTGGGCCCGGAGGGCATTTTGGTCATTTTACCTAATTTCGCGTATTAGCTTAGAATTTATTTGTTGAATCAGTTACTTGAAGTTATATTTACATTATGCGATTGAATTGCATAGATTTGGGCCATTTGGAGTTGAGTACTCGTGGCAAGAACGTGATTTCCGGTTGATTTTGAGCTGGTTCGAGGTAAGTGGCTTGTCTAACGTTATGTCACGACCCGGATTTCCCACCATCGGAGTCGTGATTGCGCCTACTCGTGATAGCTAGGCAAGCCAACTTAATTACCTTCCCATTAATAAACAAACCTATCAACCATTTATAGCATCAATATTGGACATGGAATTTAATAATAACAATAATAACGGAAGTCTGATTTATGAATCTAAAACAAAACGCGGAATAATAAATAATAGCTCCTACCCAAGATTTGGTGTCACATTACTCACGAACTGCTAAGAATTTACTAAATACAAGGGTCTGAAAGAAACATATAACCCGTGTCTCAAAAACTAGGAGGCAACAGTCTAAAAGAGAAAATAAGGAAGAGACGCCGGGCCTGCGGACGCCTGCAAGGCTACCTCGGACTCGTAAAGATGAAAGCATGCTCCCGTACTAATACTGCTGCTCCTCAGAACCTGGACCTATGCAAAATGCACAGAAGTATAGCATCAACACAACCGACCCCATGTGCTGGTAAGTGTCTAGCCTAACCATGGCGAAGTAGTGACGAGGCTAGACCCACACCACATAAGCCTGAGCAATTATAAATATACAGCGAAAATCGAATACAAGGCAGTTAACAACATGGGAGGGGAAACATGCTATGGGGAGATACAATATTAACAGTCATCCAGAGTTACAATCTAAAGCATCTTAGATTCACCGTAAATATGGAACCAATGCTCAATATAAACACATTTGTATCACTAACTGTTGCGGCGTGCAAGCCGATCCACAATACCATTGTTGCGGCGTGCAACCCGATCCACAATACCACTGTTGCGGCATGCAACCTGACCCATCTCATTCATCATTTATCAATGTTGCGGCGCGCAACCCGATCCTCATATATTCTTGTTGCGGCGTGCAACCCGATCCATGTCATTTAACAGTTCGGCTCCCTTAAACAAACAATCACAATTGAGAGGCATAAAAAAGAAAAATAAGCAAGTAATTGAAGAAATCCCGGCAAGGGAAAGAAACCAACAAGTTCAACCAAACGTCCCGACAAGGGAATAATCAACAACACTTTCTCTTTCTTACTTTCTCTTATGTTATAATCCACTTTACCATTTTCAGCCAACACTCCAAATAATCAAGTCATTTCATATACTTTCAATATTCGTATCAGAACTCGCGCCAAAGCTCCTAAGAATCAAATGATCATATAATCGTTCACATGTTATTCACAACATATATAAACCCTTCGGTAAACACGAAATTCACAACCAAGTCATGATAATCACATTATAAGGATTCAAGGTCATGCTAGACACCAATGTATAGATACTTGCCACCATGCCTATACATTGTACTCGATCATTTAGCAATTAGCAATAAGACTCAACTCCTATTCCCTCAAGCTAGGGTTAAACCAAACACTTACCTCAAAGCCTTGAAATCTCCTTAATCCTCAACTATCGCTTTATCGCGGATTTACCACCAAACCGCTCGAATCTAGTCACAAATCACTTGAATGTATTAACAAATGCTAGTTGAATCAATTTGAATGCATGAGAATGAATTTTCCAAAGTTTTGCTAAAAATTCTCAAAATGCCCCCGGGCCCACGTGGTCAAAACTCGAGGTTCAAACCAAAACCCGATTACCCATTCCCCCACGAGTTCATATCTATAATTTGTTTTGAAATCGGACCTCCAATTGAGGTCCAAATCCCCAATTTTAAGAAAACCTAGATTCTACCTCAAATCCCCAATTTCACCTATGAAAATCCTTGATTTTAAGATGAAAACATGATAAATGATGTTAAAAATTGAAGAAAATAAGTGAAAATCAACTTACAATTGAATTGGAGAAGGAAGAGTTCTTGAAAAATCGCCAATGGGTATTTGGGTTTGAGAAATATGAAAAGTGAGGCTTAAAATCGTCTAAGTATGAAAATTTGCAGGTTGCAGATGTGGGAATTGCAAACTGGGGTTCGTAATTGCAAACCCCGACCAAATATGGGAATTGCGAAGTCGAGTTCGCATTTGCGAACTCTGAAGGACACTGGAAAGTTCGCATTTGCGAAAAATAGGTCGCATTTGCGAAGGCTCACTATCGCATTTGCGGACGGTCATTCGCATTTGCGAAGACTGGGCTCATAGGCAGGCATCGCATTTGCGATAAATTTCTTTGCATTTGCGAATATTGTTGCCCAGGTGAAAGATTGCATTTGCGATGAGAAGCTTGCAATTGTGAGTTCGCATTTGCGAATGCTAGCTTCGCAAATGCGAAACCTGCAGAACTGGAAGATACCAGATTTTTCAAAAATGAGAAATGCAATCCGATGCCTATCCAAAACTCACCCGAGCCCTCGGGGCTCCAAACCAAATATGCACACGACCTCACAAACATCCTACGGACTTACTCGTGCGATCAAATCACCAAAATAACATCATATACATAGAATCAAACCCCAAAATCATCATTTTTCATTATAACTTCATAAACATCAAACTTTAGATATTTAGGTCTGAAACACGTCAAATGATGTCCGATTTCGACAAAAATTTACAGAAAGCGCTTAACACATATTTAAGACTTGCACCGGGCATTGGAACCAAAATACGAGCCCGATACCACAGCCTTTTAATTAATTTTTATTTCCTTTTTCCTTAATAATTTCACAGAAAAATTCTTTTCTCGGGCTCTAGGCCTCGGAATTCGACTCCGGGTACATGCCCGAGTCCCATATTTTTTTACAGACCTTCCGGGACCGTCCAATGTCGGGTCCGGGTCTGTTTACCCAAAATGTTGACCAAAGTCAACTTTAATCATATTAATATCAAAATTCATTATTTTTCATACAGAATTCATATTAAGCCTTCCGGCTATACGCCCGGATTGCGCACGCAAGCCGAGGCAAGTAAAAGTAAGGTTTTTAAGGCCTCGAAAGTGCAGAATGAATGAGGAAACAGGTGATGACCCTTTGGGTCGTCACATCCTCCACCTCTAAAACAACTGTTCGTCCCCGAACGGACAAAAGAGAGAAGTACCTGAGTTGGGAAATAGATGAGGATAACGACTCCGCATATCAGACTCGGACTCCCAGGTCGATGCCTCAGGAGGCTGACCTCTCCACTGGATATGCACTGAAGGAAAACTCTTCGACCTCAGTTGTCGAACCTGCCAGTCTAGGATATATACCGGCTCCTTCTCGTAAGACAGATCCTTGTCCAACTGGAAAGTGCTGAAATCTAGCACGTGGGTTGGATCACCGTGATAACTCTGAAGCATAGACATATGAAACACTGGATGCACGGCTGACAATCTAGGTGGCAAGGCAAGTCTATAAGCCACCTCTCCCGCACTATCTAGAATCTCAAATGGGCCAATGAACCTAGGGCTAACCTTGCCCTTCTTCCCAAATATCCTCACGCCCTTCATAGGCGACACTCGGAGCAAGACCCGCTCACCAACCATGAGAGCTACATCTTGCACCTTACGATCCGCATAACTCATTTGCCTAGACTGAGTTGTCCGAAGTCTGTCCTGAATGATCTTGACCCTATCCAAGGCCTCATGAACTAGATCTGTACATAATAACCGAGCCTCTCCCGGCTCAAACCATCCAACTGGGGAACGACATCGCATACCATACAACGCCTCATATGGAGCCATCTGAATGATGGACTGGTAGCTATTGTTTTAGGCGAACTCTGCTAAAGGAAAAAACTGGTCCCACGAGCCTCCAAAATCAATGACACAAGCTCAAAGCATATCCTCCAATATATGAATCGTCCTCTCGGACTGACCATCCGTCTGAGGATGGAATGCTGTGCTCAACTGAACCTCGGTGCCTAACTCCTGCTGAACTGTTCTCCAAAAGCGCGAGGTAAACTGCGTACTCCGGTCCGAAATGATAGATGTCGGCACCCTATGAAGGTAAACAATCTCTCGGATGTAGATCTCAGCTAACCTCTCCGATGAATAAGTGGCTGCAACCAAAATAAAATGCGCTGACTTGGTCATCCTATCAACAATGACCCAAATAGCATCAAACTTCTTCCGAGTCATCGGAAGTCCAGTAACGAAATCCATGGTAATCCTGTCCCACTTCCATTCGGGAAGCTCAATCATCTGGAATAAGCTACCAGGCCTCTGATGCTCATACTTGACCTGCTGACAGTTCAAACACCGAGCCACATATGCAACAATATATTTCTTCATCCTACGCCACCAATAATGTTGCCACAAGTCCTGATACATCTTCGCGGTGCCTGGTTGAATAGAATACCAAGAACTATGGACCTCCGCTAAGGTCAAATCTCGAATTCCATCGACATTAGGCACACAAACTTGCCCCTCAAACCTCAAAACACCATCATCATCTAAGTTCATCTTCGTGGCATCTCCACGCTGCACCGTGTCTTTCAGGACACATAAATAGGGATCATCAAACTGCCGATAACGGACACGCTCCAATAATGAAGAACGAGTGACCGTGCAAGCTAACACTCTGCTAGGCTCAGAAATGTCCAACTTCACAAACCGATTGGCCAAGGCCTGAATATCCAAAGCAAGCGGTCTCTGGCTGACCGGAACATAAGCAAGACTACCCATGCTGGCGAACTTCCTACTCAATGTATCAGCCACCACATTGGCTCTCCCCAGGTGGTAGAAAATATTAACATCATAATCCTTCAATAGCTCAAACCACCTCCTCTGCCTCAAGTTCAACTCCTTCTACTTGAACAAGTACTGTAGACTCTTGTGATCAGTGTGTACCTCACACGTCACACCATATAAATAATGCCTCCAAATCTTCAAAGCATGAACAATGGCTGCCAACTCTAGATCATGAACCGGATAATTCTTCTCGTGGATCTTCAATTGCCTCGAAGCATAAGCAATGACTCTTCCATCCTGCATCAACACCGCACCAAGCCTAATATGGGAAGCATCACAATAAACTATATAAGGCCCTGAGCCTGTAGGCAAAACCAATATCAGTGCCGTAGTCAGAGCTGTCTTGAGCTTCTGAAAGCTCGCCTCACACTCGTCTGACCACCAAAACAGGGCACCCTTCTGGGTCAACCTGGTCATCGGGGTTGCTATAGATGAAAAACCCTCTACGAACCGACGGTAATAACTGGCTAGCCCAAGAAACTCCAAACCTCAGTCGTTAAAGCTGGTCAAGGCCAATTCTTGACTGCCTCAATCTTTTTTAGGTCCACCTGAATACCCTCTGCTTAAATAACGTGACCCAAAAATGCGACCGAACTCAACCAGAACTCGCACTTTGAGAACTTGGCATATAACTGACTATCCTTCAGAGTCTGAAGAACCACTCTAAGGTCCTGCTCGTGCTCCTCCTGGCTGTGGGAGTACACCAGAATATCATCAATAAAGACTATCACGAACAAATCCAAGTAGGGCCTGAACACTCGTTCATCAACTCTATAAATGCTGCTGGGGCATTGGTCAACCCAAATGACATGACCAAAAACTCATAATACCCATACCGAGTGCGGAATGNGCCATAAGAATCCCTACCTCCATATGAGGTACCACTGAACCTACCATAATGACGGGGCCTCTTATCTGATCCCTGACCACTTCCTCGTGCAAGATCCATCTCAACTCTACGGGCCGCGTTGGCCGCCTCCTGAAAGGAAATCTCACTACAAGCTCCCATAGGCATCTGGAGATGGATCGACTGAATCAATCCATCAATAAACCTCCGCACCCTCTCTCACTCTTTGGGGAGTATAATAATAACATGGCATGCCAAATCAATGAACCGAGTCTCATACTATGTGTCTGTCATAGAGCCCTTCTAGAGGCACTCAAACTGCCTGCGAAGTGCCTCCCGCTGAGTAACTGGGAGAAACTTCTCCAAAAACAACTCCGCGAACTGATCCCATGACAATGCTGGAGACCCTACTGGTCTAGATAGGCAATAGTCCCTCCACCAAGTCTTGGCGGATCCTGCTAGCCGAAAGGTGGCAAAATCGACCCTATTGTTCTCCACAATACCCATGGTCCTAAGGATCTCATGGCAGCAGAATAAGAAATCCTGTGGATCCTCTGATGAAGCACCGCTGAATGTGGTGGTGAAGAGCTTGGAGAACCGATCAAGTNGCTGATGGTAACTAGATGTCAAATCTATGTTTGAAAACACCTTTGCACCCTAAAGCTAGTCAAACAAATCATCAATCCTCGGTAGTGGATACTTGTTCTTTATCGTCACCTTTTTCAACTACCGGTAATCAATACACATCCTCATGGAGCCGTCCTTTTTCTTCACAAATAATACCGGCGCACCCCAAGGAGAAATGCTAGACCTGATAAAACCCTTCTCTAGTAGATCTTGCAACTAGTCCTTTAACTCTTTCAACTCTGGCGGGGCCATGCGATATGGCGGAATAGAAATAGGCTGCGTGCCTGGGGCCAGATCAATACATAAATCAATATCCCTGTCGGGCGGCATACCCGGCAGGTCTGAAGGAAAAACCTCAGGGAACTCCCAAACAATAGGAACAGAGTCAATAGAAGGAACCTCTATGCTGGAATCATGAACATACGCCAGATAAGCTAAACACCCCGTCTCGACCATGCATCGGGCCTTTACATATGAAATAACACTGCGGGTGGCATGTCCTGGGGTCCCTTTCCACTCCAATCAGGGCAAGTTTGGCAAAGCCAAGGTCACGGTCTTGGCGTGAAAATCTAAGATAGCATGATACGGGGACAGCCAATCCATCCCTAATATAAAATCAAAATCCACCTTGTCTAAAAGCAATAAATCAACACGGGTCTCAAGACCCTCAAACAATACCACACAGGAACGATGAACTCGGTCTACAACTATAGAATTACCCACCGGTGTAGATACATAAATAAGGATACCCAAGGCATCACTAGGCATAGGCAGGTAAGGTGCAAAATAAGACGACACATATGAATACGTAGAACCAGGGTCAAATAGCACTGAAGCATCCCTATCACAGACCAGAATAGTGCCTGTAATAACAGCATCTGAAAACTCAGCCTCTGGCCTGGTTGGCAAAGGATAACACCGGGGCGGGGCCCACCTTCCTGAACCATGTCTCTGGGACGATCGGCTACTGGCTGACCCTACCTCTGGCGGTATGAGCTCCACCCCTATGCTCCCTACCTCCACCTCTATGACCTCTACCCCTGCCTCTAGCTGGCTGGGCAGCCTGTGGAGCCTCTGGTGCCTGAATCATAGCTCGAGAACCCTGCTGCTACGACTGTGTACCCCTCAACCTCGGGCAAGCTCTCCTGATGTTACCATACTCACCACACTCATAGCACCCGCCTGAATGCTGCAGCCGAGGGGGCTGAGACTGGCCCTGTCGACCCGAATGATCACCTCGGAAGCTCTGAAGCGATGGTGCACTAATAGGCTGCTGATCAGAATAGTACTGCTGAGAACCACCACCACCCGAAGTACCATGAGAGACCTGGAGTGCTGACTGAAAGGGCCTCGGTGGATGGCCTCTGCCATAAGAATCCCTACCTCCATATGAGGTACCACTGAACCTACCATAATGACGGGGCCTCTTATCTGATCCCTGACCACTTCCTCGTGCAAGATCCATCTCAACTCTACGGGCCGCGTTGGCCGCCTCCTGAAAGGAAATCTCACTACAAGCTCCCATAGGCATCTGGAGATGGATCGACTGAATCAATCCATCAATAAACCTCCGCACCCTCTCTCACTCTTTGGGGAGTATAATAATAACATGGCATGCCAAATCAATGAACCGAGTCTCATACTATGTGTCTGTCATAGAGCCCTTCTAGAGGCACTCAAACTGCCTGCGAAGTGCCTCCCGCTGAGTAACTGGGAGAAACTTCTCCAAAAACAACTCCGCGAACTGATCCCATGACAATGCTGGAGACCCTACTGGTCTAGATAGGCAATAGTCCCTCCACCAAGTCTTGGCGGATCCTGCTAGCCGAAAGGTGGCAAAATCGACCCTATTGTTCTCCACAATACCCATGGTCCTAAGGATCTCATGGCAGCAGAATAAGAAATCCTGTGGATCCTCTGATGAAGCACCGCTGAATGTGGTGGTGAAGAGCTTGGAGAACCGATCAAGTCTCCACAAAGCATCCAAAGACATAGCCGTTTCATCGCCGGCCTGGGTTGCAATACCTGGCTGAGCTCTCACAGCTGGATGAACCACTAGGACATGAGCCTAGGGAGCTACCTGCTCCGGAGTACGTGTAGTAGGAGTCTGAACCCCTCATCCAGCTTGAGAAGTGGCTGGTGCTACTGGCAGCAAACCCGCTCTAGTGACACTCTCCATAAAGCCTACTAATCTGACTAAAACGTCCTGAAGATCTGGGGTGACCATGACCCCTCATGGGACCTAAGCTGGGCCCACCGGAGCTGCTGGGGCTGGAACCTCCTCATCATAGTCAATATGAGGCTCCACCTCTAGGACTTCTGCTCGGGGTTGAGCTCTGCCCCTGCCTCGGCCTCTGGCATGGCCTCGGCCTCTGCCCCTCGCAGGAGCTGCTGCTGGGGGCTCAGGCTGCTGCGCGGTAGAAGAAGAAGCACGTGTTCTCGCCATCTACGAAAGAACATAGTGGAAAGACAATCAGTATTTGAGAAACAGAATCGCACGACAAGAAAGAACAAAAGTGAAACTTTTCCTAACTCTGTAGCCTCTAGGGATAAATACAGACGTCTCTGTACCGATCCCTCAGACTCTACCAAGTTTGTCTGTGAGTAGTGAGACCTATGTAACCTAGAGCTCTGATACCAACTTGTCACGACCCGGATTTACCACCATCGGAGTCGTGATGGCGCCTACTCGTGATAGCTAGGCAAGCCAACTTAATTACCTTCCCATTAATAAACAAACCTATCAACCATTTATAGCATCAATATTGGACATGGAATTTAATAATAACAATAATTACGGAACTCTGATTTATGAATTTGAAAACAAATGCGAAATAACCAATAATAGCTCCTACCCAAGATTTGGTGTCACATTACTCACGAACTGCTAAGAATTTACTAAATACAAGGGTATGAAAGAAATATATAAGATATTTGTCTCAAAAACTAGGAGGCAACAGTCTAAAAAAGAAAATAAGGAAGAAACTCCGGGACTGCGGACGCCTGGAAGGCTACCTCGGTCTCGTGAAGATGAAAGCCTGCTCCCGTACTAATACTGCTGCTGCCCCTCAGAACCTGGACCTGTGCAAAATGCACAGAAGTTTAACATCAGCACAACCGACCCCATGTGCTGGTAAGTGTCTAGCCTAACCCCGGTGAAGTAGTGACGAGGCTAGACAGGACACCACATAAGCCTGAGCAATTATAAATATACAGTGGAAATCGAATACAAGGCAGTTAACAACATGGGAGGGGAAACATGCTATGGGGAGATACAATATTAACAGTCATCCAGAGTAACAATCTAAAGCATCTTAGATTCACCGTAAATATGGAACCAATGATCAATATAAACACATTTATATCACTAACTGTTGTGGCGTGCAACTCGATCCACAATACCACTATTGCAGCGTGCAACCCGATCCACAATACCACTGTTGCGGCGTGCAACCTGAACCATCTCACTCATCATTTATCAATATTGCGGCGCGCAACCCGATCCTCATATATTCTTGTTGTGGCGTGCAACTCGATCCATGCCATTTAACAGTTCGGTTCCCCCAAACAAATAGTCACAATTGAGGGACATAAAAAAGAAAAAATAAGCAAGTAATTGAAGAAATCCCGGCAAGGGAAAGAAACCAACAAGTTCAACCAAACGTCCCGACAAGGGAATAATCAACAACACTTTCTCTTTCTTACTTTCTCTTATGTTATAATACACTTTACTATTTTGAGCCAACGCTCCAAAGAATCAAGTCATTTCATATACTTTCAATATTCGTATCACAACTCGAGCCAAAGCTCCTAAGAATCAAATGATCATATCATCGTTCACATGTTATTCACAACATATAGGAACCCTTCGCTAAACACGGAATTCACTACCAAGTCATGATAATCACATTATAAGGACTCACGGTCATGGTAGACACCAATAAATAGATACTCGTCACCATGCCTATACATTGTACTCGATCATTTAGCAATTAGCAACAAGACTCAACTCCTATTCCCTCAAGCTAGGGTTAAACCAATCACTTACCTCAAAGCCTTGAAATCCCCTTAATCCTCAACTATCGCTTTACCTCGCGGATTTACCACCAAACCGCTCGAATCTAGTCACAAATCACTTGAATGTATTATAACTTCATAAACTTCAAACCTTAGATATTTAGGTCCGAAACACGTCAAATGACGTCCGATTTTGACCAAACTTTACAAAAAGCGCTTAACACATATTTGAGACTTGTACCGAGCATTGGAACCAAAATACAAGCCCGATACCATAGTTTTTTAATTAATTTTTATTTCCTTTTTTCTTAATAATTTTAGAAAAATAATTTTACAGAAAAATTCTTTGCTCAGGCTCTAGGCCTCGAAATTCGACTCCGGACACATGCCCGAGTCACATATTTTTCTACGGACCTTCTGGGACCGTCCAATCTCGAGTCCGGGTCCGTTTACCTGAAATGCTGATCAAAGTCAACTTTAATCATATTAATATCAAAATTCATCATTTTTCACACAGAATTCATATTTAAGCCTTCCGACTATACGCCCGGACTGTGCATGCAAGTCGAGGCAAGTAAAAGTGAGGTTTCTAAGGCCTCAGAAGTGAAGAACAAATGAGGAAACAAGTGATGACCCTTTGGGTCGTCACACCTTGTGTGGGGGGAAACTCCCCTTAGGATTTGGTTTGTGATAATTGAAATTCCTTGTACTTGAGTGCGTACTTGTGTTAATTATTGAAAATCCATTTTTCTTTAAGTAACTATAATGTGATTCTTTTTTTTCATGTTCATACTGCATGTAATTTAAGTCTGCTATTAGCTTAGGGAAGTATGTTTAATTGACTTAATTGCCTTATTTGCTCAATTTGCCATATTTGGATTATGTGCAGCATGCTAGGTTAGAAATATTTATTTTACTTTGGTATGGAAAATTGAATTAAATTGAATATTCTTCGTGCTGCTGCTGTGTGTTTACTTTGGGGACTACGGGCGATATCCTAGTAGATCACCCCTGCACATTTACATTTGGGGACTACGGATCGAGATTTCCGGTAGATACCCATCGCACCATAAGTTGGACTACGGGACGACACCTGGGAGATCCACTAGATATTTACATTTGGGGGATATAGGACAGTATCCTGGTAGACCCTCGGTTTGCTGGTATTTACATTTGGGGGCTACATGACGGTATCTTGGTAGATCCCCGGTTTGCTGGTATTTACATTTGGGGGCTACATGACGGTATCTTGGTAGATCCCCGGTTTGCTGGTATTGATATTTGGGGGTTATAGGACTGTATCCTGGTAGATCCTCAGTTTGCTGGATATTTACGTTTGGGGGCTATAGGATGGTATCATGGTAGATCCCCAGTTTGTTGGACATTTACATTTGGGGGATACAGGATGATATCCTGGTAGATCCCCAGTTGCCATTTCTGTATTGAGCTGTATTCTTTCTGTGTTATTTTCTCTGTTGCAATTGTTGTTATCTTTATCATTATACTATGTTACTTCATAATTTTTCGCTCTTGAATGAAATTGTGGATTCTTCCCTTGATATTATTGTCTTTCTTTTATTTTGGGACTACGAATGAGTGTTCCGGGAGATCCCTTGTGCATATATTGAATTTGACTGTAGTGTGGGATTCCAAGTGATCCCCAGCACATATATTGAGGATACCAAGAGATCCCCAATACGTATATTAAGGATACCAAGAGATCCCCATTATACATATTGAGGATACTAAGAGATCCTCGGGATACTGAGAGATTCCCGGTTGTTATCTTTATGTTGAGCTGTATTTATTTCCGTGATTACTTTGTTCCTATTAAAGTTGCTATTGTTCTTCTATCTTGTCTTACTTTTTACTGTTGCACTTAAGTATACTGTCTTACTCTACACTGTTATATCTTGTGTTTCCTTAAACCTCAGTAGGGCCCTAACCTTTCTCGTCACTACCCGACCGAGGTTAGGCTTAGCACTTACTGAGTACCGCTGTGGTGTACTCATGTCCTTCCTGCTCATGTTTTTCATGTGCAGATCCAGGCACTCCCACTCAGACTTATCACGCTTGAGGCGAGGCATTTTGTAGAGACTCCGAGGTATATCTGCCGCGTCCGCAGACCGAAGAGTCCCTTTCTATTCTCAGTACTAGTATAGCCCTTTCTGTATTTTTCCTTATTAGTAGACATTCTGGAGTTAGAGATTATTATGTAATCTTTTAGCTAGTGATCCATGGGGTTCTGGATTATAGGAGTGTGAGATTAAGATTCTTGTACTGTTATAAGCCAGGAGGCATCTTAAACACGGTTTAACCTTGTTAACTCAGTTTTAATTACTTTCATCTGCAATTGTTTCTTTTTCCACATTCGTTAGGCTTACCTAGTCGTAGAGACTAGGTGCCGTCACGAGAATTCACAGAGGGTGAACTGGGGTCGTGACAAGTTGGTATCAGAGCTCTAGGTTTATAGGAGTCATGAATCATAAAGGGATTTATTAGAGTCTCACAGATCGGTACAGAGACATCTGTACTTATCCACGAAAGGCTATGTAACCATTAGGAAAATTCCACTTTATTTGATTTCCTTGTCGTGCGAGATTTTTGACATCACAATCCTAAATTTTTGCCTTACATTCTCTCACAGATGGTGAGGACACGTGCTACTGGAGGTGACCGGACACCCGCTCCCCTTGCGAGAGCTTTCAGAGGTCGAGGCCAGGGTAGAGGCTGAGGATGCGCATACAGTGATGCCAGAGCACCCGCGCGAGCTGCTACAAGGGAGCCACCAGCAATCCCAGCTGGAGCCCAGGCGTTTGATAAGCCTACTGCTACTACTACTCCAGCACTTCAGGAGACCTTAACACAGTTCTAAGCATGTTTGGTACATTGGTTCTAGCGAGATTAATTTGGGTTGTACCAGCTACTTCACAGATCAGTGAAGGGACCCAAACTCCCGCCGTCCCCACTCCAGAGCATCTAATTCACTTAGGTTCCAGGTGTCGTGGAGACACAGCCTGTGGTCCCAGTTCAGCGGGTGGTGAGGATCGCTCTCCAAGTAGAGGATAGGTAGGTCCAGGAGGGAAAGAACAAATGAGGTCAGGAGAGAGAGTACTGGAGAGGTCCACTGGCCCTTATTTTGAAGAAGAGTACGGCATGGTAGAGGTTTTGTGGGTCAGCCAGCTCAGTTTGCATCTCAGACTTCGCATATTATTTTAGGTTTTCAGGGGTCTTAGAGTTCCAATACCACACAATTTCCACTGCCACGTTAGGCGCGAGGTTATTTCCAGTGTGGTAACATATGCCATGTGGTGAGGTATTGCCCTAGACCAGGGAGGGGTGCACCTCCACAAACTTCTCAGCCACAGCATGCTCCGCAGAGTTTTCAGGCCATGATTCCAGCACCAGTTACTACCCTTCCTGCCCATGTCACCTCCGATCTTATCATCACAGGTACTATCTTAGTCTGTCACAGAGATGCATCGATTCTATTCGATCCAGGCTCCACTTATTCTTATGCGTCCTTTATTTTTCCCTGTATTTGAGCGTATCTCGGGATTCTTTGATTTTTCCTATTTATGTTTCTACTCCTGTTAGAGATTCTCTTGTTGTGGACCGTGATTATTGATCATGTTTGATTGCTCTTAGTGGTTTTTAGACCAGAGCCAAATTATTGTTGCTCAACACGGTAGATTTTGATGTTATCTTGGGCATGGACTGGTTGTTGCCCCGTTATGCTATTCTTGATTGTCACGCAAAAACCATGACCCTGGCTATGCTAGGTGACCGCGAGTAGAGTGGAGGGGTACCTTAGATCATATTTCTAGTATAGTTATTCCGTTCCTTAAGGCTCATCATATGGTTGAGAAGGGGTATGACACATATCTAGCTTATGTGAGAGTTGTCAGTACTGAAACACCTACAGTTGATTCAGTCCCAATAGTGTGGGATTTCTCTAATATGTTTCCAGCTGACCTTCCGGGCATGCCTCCCTATAGATTTATTGATTTTGGCATTGATCTGTTGTTGGTAAATCATTCCATTTCTATTCCTCCGTACCGTATGGCCCCTTATGAGTTGAAGGGGTTGAAGGAGCACTTGCAGGAATTGCTTGATAAGTGTTTCATTTGGCCCAGTGTATCACCAGAAGGGTGCTCTGTTCTAGTGGACGGAAGAGTGTGAGGAGAGCTTTCAGAAGCTCAAGACAGCTTTGACTAAAGCCCCGATTTTGATATTGCCTATCGGTTCGGGGTCTTATACTGTCTATTATGATGCCTTAAGTGATGGACTTGGAGCGGTATTGATGCAGGACGGTAGGGTGATTGCCTACGCGTCCAGACGATTGAAGGCACATGAGAAGAATTATCCTATCCATGATCTCGAGTTAGCTGTTAGTGTTCATGCCTTACAGACATAACGTCATTATTTGTACAGTATGCCTTGTGAGATATATACTGATCACTGGAGTTTGCATCATCTGTTCAAGTAGAAGGACCTTAATTTGTGTTAGAGGAGGTGGTTAGAGCTGCTGAAGGACTGTGATATTACTATTTTGTATCACCAGGGCAAGGCCAATGTGGTGGCCGATGCTTTGAGCCGCCGGGAAGAGAGTTTGCGAGTTTGGCTTATTTACAGCAACAAAGAGGCCCATGGCGATAGGTGTTCAGGCCTTAGCCAGCCAATTTGTGAGATTAGATCTTTCGGAGCCCAGTCAGGTTCTAGCTTGCGTGGTCTTTCGGTCTTCCTTGATTGATCGTATCCGGGGAAGTTAGTTTGATGACCCTCATTTTCTTGTCCTCAAGGACAATGTTTTGCATGGCGATGCCAGAGATGTGACTATTGGTGGAGGCGGATGAAGAAAGATATAATTGGGTTTGTAGCTCAGTGCCTTAATTGTTAGCAGATGAAGTATGAGCACCAGAGACCGGGTGGATTGCTTTAGTAGATAGAGATTACAGAGTGGAACTGGGAGCGGATCACCATGGACTTCGTAGTTGGGCTCCCACAAACTTTGAGGAAATTCAATTCCATTTGGGCGATTGTGGATCGGTTGACCAAGTCCACGCATTTCATTCCTGTGAGTACTACCTATTATTCAGAGCAGCTGGCAAAGATTTATATCTGGGAGATTGTTCGTTTTCATTGCATTCTACTTTCCATCATTTCAGATAGAGGTACTTAGTTTGCATCACGATTTTGGAGGGCCGTCTAGTAGGAGTTGGGTACTTGGGTGGAGTTGAGTACATCGTTTCACCCTCAGACGGACGGACAGTACGAGCTCACTATTCTGATTTTGAGGATATGCTTCGTGCGTGTGTGATTGAGTTTGGAGGGTCTTGGGATCAGTTTTTTCCATTGGCGGAGTTCACCTACAACAACAGTTATCAGTCCAGCATTCAAATGGCACTGTATGAAGCTTTTTATAGTAGGCGGTGTAGATCCCCGGTGGGTTGGTTTGAGCCGGGTGAGGCTAGATTATTGGGCACTGGCTTTGTACAGGATGTTTTAGAGAAGGTTAAGGTGATTCAAGATAGACTCTTTACAGCCCAGTCCAGACAAAGAGTTATGCAGACTAGAAGGTTCGTGATGTTTCCTACATGGTTGGAGAGAGGGTCCTGCTTCGGGGATCACCTATGAAGGGCGTTATGAGATTTGGGAAAAAAAGGGAAGTTGATTCCGGGTTTTATTGGCCCTTTTGAGATATTGAGATGTGTTGGGGAGGTTGTTTGCGAGCTTGCCTTGCCTCCCAGCATGGTAGGAGTTCATCCGTTATTTCATGTTTTGATGCTTCGAAGGTATCGCGGTGATCCTTCGCACGTGTTGGATTTCAGTTCAATCCAGTTGGACAAAGATCTATCTTATGTTGAGGAACAAGTGGCAATATTGGACAGGCAGGTTCGGAAGCTGAGGTCAAGGAACATCGCATTAGTAAAGGTTCAGTGGCAGGGTCAGTCGATCGAGCAGACGACTTGGGAGATCGAGCAGGATATGCGTAGCTATTACCCCCATCTTTTCACTACTTCAGGTATGTCTCTATGCTCGTTCGAGGACGAACGAATGTTTAAGTGTGGGAGGATTTAATTACCCGGCCGGTTTTTTTAAGAATTAACGCCCCGATCCCCTATTAACTGCATTCCCCGTATTTGTTTCTGCTATTGTGAGTTGTCGAGAAGATTTATTTGGAAATTTGGAGAGTTTCGGGACACTTAGTCCCTAAATGAGAGTTTAAATTTTAGAATTTGGACCGTAGTTGGATCAGTATAAAGATGGCCTCAGAATGGAATTCCATTGGTTCCGTTAGCTCTGTTAGGTGATTTTGGGTTTAGGAGCGTGTTCGGATTGTGTTTTGGAGGTCCGCAGCTTATTTAGGCTTGAAATGTTGATAGTTGAATTTTTAAAGTTTCTGGTTCGATAGTGAGATTTTTATCCGAGGGCCGGAATGGAATTCTGAAAGTTGGAGTCGCTCCGTAGTGTTGAATGTGACACGTGTGCAAAATTTTATGTCTTCGGACAAGGTTTGATAGATTTTTGATCGAAAGTGTAATTTGAGAGTTTTTGGAGTTCTTTAGGCTTGAATTCGATGTTAAATTGGTGTTTTGATGTTGTTTTGAGCATTCTGAAGATTGGAACAAGTTTGAATGATGTTTTAGGATTGGTTGGCATGTTTGATTGAGGTCCTGTGATCCTCGAGTGTGTTTGAGATGCTCAACGTGTCATCTTTGGAACTTAGAGAATTGAAGAAAACATTGCAGCAGTCAGTTCTAGTTTCCTTCTTCGCATTCGCGAGTGGGACCTCACATTCGCGAAGAGGGGCTGAGGCTGATGAAGGTTTAATGCTTCACGTTCGCGAAGGTATTCCCGCATTCGCGAGACTGTGGGATCTTATACCTACGCTTTCATGAAGATGTTTCCGCATTCGCGTAGGAGGAGGGAAGTTGGTCATTGCATTCGCAACCTGGGCATCGCGTTCGCGAAAGAGGAAGTTGGCCAGTAGAATTTTTGTTCATCGCGTTCGCGACAGTAGTCTCGCATTCGCGAAGAAGAACGCGTCTGGGCAGAATATAAAATTTCAAAGTCGATGGTTTAGCCATTTTTGTGAAAACTAGAGCTTAGGAGCTTAGATTTGAGTGAGATTTTGAGCGATTTTCAAATATATCGATTGGGAAATGATTCTTAACTCCCTTTTGCTTATAACCAATTAATCTAAACTTGAATTCATCATTTAATTTTGGAATTTGGCATGAAAATTGGGGAAAGTTTTTAGACCTAGATTTTGTGTTTTGATTGGGGAATTGACATTGGATTTGGATAATTTTGATATGGTTAGACTCGTGAGAGTATGAGGATTCTAAAAATGTAAACTCTACCCAATTCCGAGATGTGCCCCAGAGGGCGTTTTGGTTATTTTACCTAATTTTGCATATTAGCTTAGAATATATTTGTAGAATCAGTTACTTGAAGTTACATTTAGATTATGCGATTGAATTAAAAAGATTTGGGCCATTTGGAGTCGAGTACTCGTGGAAAGAATGTGATTTTGGGTTGATTTTGAGCCGATTCAATGTAAGTGGCTTGTTCAACCTTGTTTGGGGGAACACACCTTAGGATTTGGTTTGTAATGATTGGAATGCCTTATAAGTGAGGTGACAAGTGTGTACTTTTGCTAATTGTTGAAAATTCATTTTTCTTCAAGTCACTATAATGTGATTCTTTTTTTTTCATGTTCATACTGCGTGTAATTTAAGCCTGCTATTAGCTTAGGAAACCATGTTTAATTGACTTAATTGCCTTATTTGCTCAATTTGCCTTGTTTGGATTATGTGCAGCATGCTAGGTTAGAAATATCTATTTTACTTTGGTATTGAAAATTGAATTGAATTGAATATTCTTCGTGCTACTGCTGTATGTTTACTTTGGGGACTACGGGCAATATCCCGGTAGATCCCCCTGCACATTTACATTTGGAGACTACAGATCGATATTTCTGGTAGATCCCCGGTGCATTATGAGTTGGACTACGGGACGACACCCAGGAGATCCACTGGACATTTACATTTGAGGGATACAGGACGGTATCCTGGCAGACCCCCGGTTTGCTGGTATTTACATTTTGGGGGCTACAGGACGGTATTCTGGTAGATCCCCGGTTTGCTCGTATTTATATTTGGGGCTACACGATGGTATCTTGGTAGATCCCCAGTTTGCTGGATATTTACATTTGGGGGCTACAGGACGGTATCTTGGTAGATCACCAGTTTGCTGGTATTTACATTTAGGGGCTATAGGACGGTATCCTGGTAGATCCCTAGTATCCTAGCACATATATTGAGGATACCAATAGATCCTCGGGATACCAAGAGATTCCCAGCACGTATATTGTGGATACCAAGAGATCCCTAGTACACATATTGAGGATACTAAGAGATCCTCGGGATACTGAGAGATCCTGCAGTTGTTATCTTTGCATTGAGATGTATTTATTTTCGTGATTACTTTGTTCCTATTAAAGTTGATGTTGTTATTCTATCATGTGTTACTTTTTAATGTTGCACTTAAGTTTACTGTCTTACTCTACACTGTTATATCTTGTATTTCTTTTAACCTCAGTAGGGCCCTGACCTTCCTCGTCACTACCTGATCGAGGTTAGGCTTGGTACTTACTTAGTACCGTTGTGGTGCACTCATGCTATTCTTGTACATGTTTTTCATGTGCATATCCAAGTATTCCCACTTCGACTTATCACGCTTGAGGCGAGGCATTTTGTAGAGACTTTGAGGTATATCTGCCACATCCACAGACCGAATAGTCCATTTCTATTCTTAGTACTAGTATAACCCTTTCTGTATTTTTCCTTGTTGGTAGACATTGTGGAGTTAGAGCTTATTATGTAATCTTTTAGCTTGTGATTCATGGGGTTCCAGATTCTGGTAGTGTTACATTGAGATTCTTGTACTGTAATTTGCCAGGCGGCCTCTTAAACACTGTTTAACCTTGATAACTCCGTTTTAATTACTTTCTTTTGCAATTGTCTCTTTTTTCGCATTCGTTATGCTTACCTAGTCATAGAGACTAGGTGCCGTCACGACAGTTCACGAAGGGTGAATTGGGGTCATGACAACATATGGCTTTAAGCCTTCTTCTTTTCCCTACAATAGGCAGACCACTCAATGGGCTTTAAGCCTAATTCTTATGTCTTTTTTTGGCTTTAACAAGTATTTAATGGCACCCACTTTGAATAATTAATAATATTAAAATTATTCATATTTCCCTAATGGTATATCCAATTTTTTATGAATAGAGAAATAACTCAAAAATCAATCACAAGGGTTTAAATCCGTAATATAAGTATAATTTAAGATTAAAAAAAATTAAATTCTATATTTAGCGAGTTCTAAAACTTCTATAGATTTTAGGAGTGTTACATTTTTAGTACTAGTTGTCATCTACGTTTGTTTTTCTTGATATTTTCAATACGTACGTATATATTATCCTTTTAGTATTTATTAAAATTCAAATATGCCAAATATAAAGTATGAATTCGGTTATTCAAAACTTAAGGGAAAAAAAGGTTGAATCTTTGATACGATCCCAAAAGAGATGAAATGATAGTAGTCTAATTGATATGCTCAATCCAATAAAAAGACTTGATTCTATTTTAAATGTTTGTATTGCATATAGAATAATGGTAACAATTCCTGTACAGTTGTCTCGGATCGTCCGCGATCACAAACTAGAAATTTGAAAGAATTTTTTTAAATTAAAATTGATAAAATCTTACTTAAGATCAACCATGTCGTAAGAGATTAAATGAATTAACTATATTATCAATTGAAAAAAACTACTAGAATAAATTGAGTATAAAATAAATATTCATAATTTTGCATCCGAAAAAGCTAGAAAATTATAATTCACATAAATAATATATATACGAAATTTTCTTTTATTATAAAAAATATAATTAAAGGCCTCTTATGGAAGTTTGGCTTTAGCCCAATGGTGTTGAGCCGCTCATGCAGCCCGTGTGGTGTTGACTAAATCTTTTGAAACATGTATACGTATTTGGGTCTATTGCGTTTTGCACCTCTTCTTTTGGTGGAAAAAAAAAAATCTTATTACCAACCAAGAGCAAAAATAATGTAATTATCTGCTAATACATACTAGCTAGCTAGTCTCAGATTACCTACTAGGTAGGGCTCCTCAGTTTTTTACTAGCTAGTCAATGAAAGTAAAGAGGAAAACTATAATTGTACCCTATACTTTTCTTCTATCCATTGTCTATCTTTATACTAGTGTGGCAACGGGCCCAACATCGTTAGCATGACTTTCCATATACAAAAGGTATCTTATGTATTAAGTTTAACTAACACATGCTCGTATTCGAGTCAACCAACACATAATTCTATTTTTGAGCGCTCTACAATTAAACTCTAGTATATGCAATCACCACACACTTCCCTTTAACTTATATCATACTTCAAAAATATTCAAACAAAGACAACATGCTTATAATAATCCTAGCCTCACAAACCAACTCAATGTCACAATGTACTCGTGGCTTGAACACCCAACATCATATAGAAAGCTAATAATGTTACTTATACCTCATAAAACCATGTGCCCTCACAACAAGAACAAGAGAGTCGAATCTCATGATCAAATTTAATTTAAGGATTCACTTGTATACAAACGAACTCTCTCACCCTCACAAAGAAGTCACATGCACAAAATTGGTACCATAAGTTTGAACTTAAAATAAATCTTTACTAATGTAAGCTCGCTCGATCTAAAATCAATTAGGACTTTTTCATGATTGTAATGTGGGCTAAGGGACATGTAGGATATATATAGGAATAGTGGTTCACCCTCTTAAGCACTCTAACACCTCGTCAAATAACTTAAGCGCAAATTCTTCAATCCACTTCAATTTAAAAATAATATTACCCCCAAAAAATTCCGTTTTTCATTGAGCACTACCGTCATTTATTCTCCACTAGAAAAAATAAAATACTTATTCATCTACATTTTTTTTTTCTTTTTTTTTCAGTTTTTTTTTTCTTTTTCAACTTTCGGTAGTGATGTATTATTTTACAAAATAAGTGCACCCTTTTTTTTCATTGGTTCCACTCAAAAGCTACCCTATATTCCCTCCTTACTTCTTCAAGCGCTCATTTCACAATTAAAGTGCTTTAAGAGGTAAAAGAATCAAAACAATATTAATTAAGAACAAAATGGGTATAGGCTTGTAATGTTGGTGACAAATAAAAGTCTATAGGCTCAAAAGGTTTAACTAGGATAGATTTTATTTGTGATAAGCAATTGAGCTCAAAAAGATCAAAGAAAGCCTAAATCATTTCTCAAACGGAGCATCACCTTAAATTTCGCTTCAACTCACATACTGGGTAAGTTCTAGATACAAGTAAAATATATAGACTACGCAAAAACTTCACCACACATGGCACATGATTCACTAAGGACAGTCCCATTCCGACTCTCAATAAATGCAAGTATTCACGGAGCCACGAGATATTAAGTATTAAGCACAAAGTGAACAATAGTCAAATAAATGAGATGTAGGCGTCACAAGACATGCAATTTAATCAAGCAAGGCATCATCAATAATTTCAAGTCATAGAGAAGATATTACACATGAGCCTGAATATGATACTATCAAACAAGTCAAGGGCGCCTAGGTTCATCATTCTTCCTCCATTTTATTCTCAAAATTCCTAATCTACTCTAGAAGAAAAAAAGATTACCCGGTTCAGACTACATCCCATGGATAAGAACCGAGGCACAAAGAAAATCACGGAGGATTATTGCAGCAAAAAAAAAAAGACATGTTTTTGGATTTTTCTATTTTTTTCTAACTTAATCCTCTAAGAAAATTATCTAGGAGATCCATCGTCGGGAAAAGTTCACTTTTTCTACCTTTTTTCGATTTTTCTTTTTTTTAAAAAAAAAATTAAGCTACTAAAACTACACAACTAAGAAAACAAAAATAAGAAGTTATCATTTTTCTACCCTTTTTTTGATTTTTCTTATTTTTTTTTAAAAAATTGAGCTACTAAAACTACACAACTACGAAAAAAATAAGAAGTTAATATTTTTCTAACATACTACTACTAATTAAAATAAAATAAATAAATAGTGAACCCTGAACAAGGTAAAAGCTGATTTTTATGATATCAATGTAATAAAAACGATCTAAGGTCATGAGCTATCTAACATTCCTGTTGTATTCTTCAATTGAATTGACTAACTAATATATCTAGGTTATTGGTTGACGTGGTTAATATTACTTATAAGAATCTATCCTGTTCTTACTTGCATATTCAAGCTAACCTAACGCCTATATGTCTATGAAATTAGAACTAATAAGAACGCATTTATAATTCCTGTAAATCAACCAATGTCACGACCCTGAATTCCCACCCTCGTGACCGAGATGACGCATAACATCACACTTACTAGGTAAGCCAACGTTAGAGTGCTATTAATTAATTTCCTTTACATTTCAATGGTTACAAGTGAACAAACTTAAACAAGTAGAAATGATTGCGGAAGTAAGTAAAAAGTCTCATTGTGTATATACTATTACCAATATTGTTGCTATTACTACCCATAATCTGGTATCACAACCCACGAACATACTATGATTTTCTACAAACATTCGTCTGAAGGAATTTACAACTATTTTGAAAAGAAAGAAAACAGTAATGTACAAATGTAGAAGGGGACGTCAGGGCCAGCGGATGCCAACAAGACTACCTTGAGTCTTCAACTGAGTAACATGCAGCCAATCTCTCAATCAGCCATTACCTGCTTCGAAATATGCACAAAAAGTGCAGAGTGCAATGTCAGTACAACTGACCCCATATACCGATAAGTGCTGAGCCTAACCTCGATGAGGTAGTGACGAGGGCAATTACAACATAACCTGCATACATTATGTAATAAAAGTGGAAAGAAGGACAGAACAAAATGAAATAGTAACTTGCAAGGAATGAATGCAGAACTCAAGTATCTTATCAGTATCCAGCTATAACCAATCCTTAAGTGGAATACAAAACTGCGGAATAGCTTACACAGTAGAAGAATGATACATAAACTGATACAGCGCGCATCACGATCCTACCATCTAATCAATATCAACATGAACATTCACCCTTATTACTCCATATCAATCAACCTTTATTCCTCATGTTGCGACATAAAACCCGATCCTACCGTACAATAGCAATTTACCCTTATTACTCCTCAATATATCACCCTTATTCCTCATGTTGCGGCGTGCAACTCAATCCCACCATATAATAATATTTCACCATTATTCCTCATCAATATATCACCCTTATTCCTCCTGTTGTGGCGCGCAACCCGATCCCACCATATCAGTACCAATTACACAGTAAGAATAGAAATTTCACAATTTAATTCAAAACTCCTCCACAATATTTAAACCTCAAACCCAAGCAAACAGAAAGCTTTTACATTATGAAACTTCACACAATTAATACTACTCAGCGAAACTAATCCAGAATATACCATAAAACACCGATAAACCAGCTTAAGCCAATAACATGAGACATTGAAACTACATGATATCTAATACTTTTAACAACGAAAACCAATATTTGACAAGTAGCAATCAAACATGGAAATATCAGTAAAGCATATAACGGTTAAGGTAGGAAAGCAATTTAATAAGAACGGGAAGAAAACAGGCAAAACAGATAAGTTGGCAGCGCATAGGTACTCGTCATCTCACCTATACGCCACTCACATGGACTTCACATAGCAATTAAGTCAAGGGTCCCTAATCCCTAGAGGAAAAGACACAACACTTATCTCGATCCCATGGACAAACTCAAAGCTCAATCACAGCTTTTTCCTTCACACAAGCCTCCGGATCAATAGAATCTAGCAAATTATCAACCAAATGATTCAACTTAAGTCTTAGGAACTACCCACGATAGTAAGAAGTTCAATTTAGGCCATTTTGGAAAAAGCCAACACCCGGGCCCGCTTGCTCCAAATCTAAAATTTGGACCAAAAACCAGATTACTCATTCACCCCTGAGCCTGGATATACAATTGGTTTTGGAATTCGACCTCAATTTTAGGTCTAAATCCCAAAATTTCGAAATCTCTCTATCCAAAAATCCCTAATTCCACCATAAAAACCTTAGATTCTAGGTTGAAATCTTGTAAAATGAAGTGAAAGATTGAAAGAAACTAGTTAAGAATCACTTACCTATGATTTGGGAAAGAAATGATCTTTGGAAAATCACCTCTTGTGTTTTAGGTTTTGAAAATTGAAGAATGAATGAAAAATCCAAAATCATTTTGATCAGTTGCAGGTATCGTATTTGCGATATGAGGTTCGCAAATGCGAACCCCGCAAATGCAAACTTCCCTTTGCAAATGCGAAGACTGTCCTAGGCTTGCTAGCATCGCAAATGCGAACAATTGTTCGCAAATGCGGCCAGTGCTGATCGCAATTGCGATCCTGAGCTTCGCAATTGCAAAGGTCCCCTCCCAGCCCCAGTGCTCGCAGATGAAAACATTCTTCGCAAATGCGAGGCTCGCATTTGTGAGCCAGACCTCGCAATTATGAAGTCTGCAGACCTGAAGCATACCAGCAAAATTGCCTAAGTTCAAATCACTTCATAGCCGATCCAAAACTCACCCAAGCCCTCGGGTGTCATGACCCGAATTTTCCACCATCGGGATCGTGATAGCGCCTACTCGTGGTAGCTAGGTAAGCCTACTCAATTACCTTTACATCACTAAACAATTATTTTAATAGTTTGTAGCATCAATATAGAACATGAAATTTAATAAAAACAATAGTGGAAGTCTGATTTATAAATACGAATCAAAATGCGAAATAGTCATTAATATCCTCTACACAAGACTTGGTGTCACATTGCTCACGAACTACTAAGAATATACTAAATACAAAGGTCTGAAAGAACGTATAAGCTGTTTGTCTCGAAAACAAGGAGGCAACGGTCTAAAAGAGAACATAAGGAAGAGACGCCGGGCCTGCGGACGCCTGCAAGGATACCTCGGTCTCATGAAAATGAAAGCCTGCTCCCACACTAATGCTGCTGCTGCTCCTCAAAACCTGGACCTGTGCAAAAATGCACCGAAGTGTAGCATCAGCACAACCGACCCCAAGTGCTGGCAAGTGCCTAGCTTAACCCCGACGAAGTAGTGACGAGGCTAGACTGGACACCACATAGACCTGTGCAGTTATAAATATACAACGGAAACGGAATACCAAACAACTAACAATAGGGGAGGGGGAAACATGCTATGGGGAGTTAACAATAGTAACAGTAATCCCGAGTAACAAACTAAAGCAGCTTAGATTCACAATGAACAAGGAAATAATTACTCAATATAAACACTTGGCATCAACAACTGTTGCGGTGTGCAACCCGGTCCATAATTACCATTATTGCGGCGTGCAACCCGCTCCACAATTACCATTGTTGCGGCGTGCAACCCGACCCATATCATTTAACATGTATCATTTTTGCGGCGTGCAACCCGATCCTCACATATTATTGTTGCGGCGTGCAACCCGATCCTCAATATCATTGTTGCGGCGCTCAACCCGATCCTTAATATCATTTACAGTCTGACTTCCCAAACATTAGTCACAATTAAGGAACATAAAAATAAGCAAATATTTGACAAAAATTCCGACAAGGGAATGAACCAACAAGTTCAACCAAATGTCCCGACAAGGGAATAATTAACAACAGTTTCCCTTTCTTAACTTTCTTATCTTATAATCCACCCTACCATTTGAGCCAACGCTCTAATGAATCAAGTTATTTCACACACTTTCAATATTTGTATCACAATTCGAGCCAATGCTCCTAGGGATTAAATGATCATATCACCGTTCACATGTTATTCACAACATGTAGAAATACTCCAATAAATATGAAATTCACAACCAATTCTTGATAATCACATTATAAGGACTCACGGTCAGGCTAGACACCAATGTATAGATACTCGTCACCTTGCCTATACATCGTACTCGTTCACATAGCAATTAGCAACAAGACTCAACTCATGTTCCCTCAAGCTAGGGTTACACCAAACACTTACCTCAAAGCCTTGAAATCCACTTAATCCTCAACTATCGCTTTACCTCGCGGATCCACCTCCAATTCTCTCGAATCTAATCACAAATTGCTCAATTACTTTAATAAACACTATATGAATCAATTTGAATGCATAAAAATGATTTTCCCATGTTTTTCCAAAAATTTCCAAAAATGCCCCCGGGCCCACGTGGTCAAAACCGAGGTTCGGATCAAAATCCGGTTACCTATTTCCCCACGAATTTAAATATGTAATTTGTTTTGAAATCAGACCACAAATTGAGGATCAACTCCCCAATTTATAGAAAACCTAGGTTCTACCCAAAAACCCTAATTTCACCCATGAAAATCCTTGATTTCAAGTGGAAAACATGTTTAATGATGTTAAAGATTGAAAGAATTGAGTAAAAATCAACTTACAAGTGATTTGGGATGAAGTTTGCTCTTGAAAAAGCGCCTATGGTGTTTGGGTTTTGAAAGGATGGTGAAAAGTAATGAAAATTCAACTAAGTATAAAATTTGCTGGGCCTCGGACTTACTTGTGCGATCAAATCGCCCAAATAACATCAAAATCATTGAATCAAGCCCCAAAATAATCATTTTCATTTCAAACTTCATAAACTTCCAACTTTAGATATTTAGGTCCGAAACACGTCAAATGACGTCCGATTTCGACCAAACTTTACAGAAAGCGCTTAACACATATTTAAGAATTGTACCAGGTGTAGGAACCAAAATACGAACCCGATACCATAGCCTTTTAATCAATTTCCATTTCCATTTTCCTTAATAATTTCAGAATAACAATTTAACCGAAAAATTCTTTCCTCGGGCTCTAGACCTCGGAATTCGACTCTGGGCACATGCCCGAGTCCCATATTTTTCTTCCGGGACCGTCCAATATCGGGTCCGGGTCCGTTTACGCAAAATGTTGACCAAAGTCAACTTTAATCATATTAATATCAAAATTCTTCAATTTTTTCACAGAATTCACATATTTCAACATAAAATTTTTCCAGCTACGCGCCCGAATTGGGCACGCAAATCGAGGCAAGTAAAAATAAGGTTTTCAAGGCCTCAGAAGCACGGAACGAATAAGGAAACAGGTGATGACCCATTGGGTCGTCACATCCTCCACCTCTAAAACAACCATTCGCCCTCGAACGAACAAAAGAAAGAAGTACCTGAGTCGGGGAACAGATGTGGATAACGGCTCCACATATCAGACTCAGACTCCCAGGTCGAGGCCTCAGGGGGCTGACCTCTCCACTGAACACGAACAGAGGGAAAACTCCTAGATCTTAACTGACGAACCTGCCGGTCTAGAATAGCTACCGGCTCCTCCTCATAAGATAAATCCTTGTCCAACTGGACAGTGTTGAAGTCTAACACATGTGTAGGATCGCCATGATACCTCCGAAGCATAGACACATGAAAAACTGGATGCACGGCTGATAAGCTAGGTGGCAATGCAAGTCTATAAGCCACCTCACTCGATCAAGAATCTCAAATGGACCAATGTACCTAGGGCTAAGCTTGACCTTCTTTCCGAACCTTATCACGCCCTTCATAGGCGACACCCGGAGCAATACCCGCTCACCAACCATGAAAGCTACGTCTTGAACCTTACGGTCTGCATAAAGCTTTTGCCTAGACTGAGCTGAACGAAGCCTCTCTTGAATGATCTTGACCTTATCTAAGGCCTCCTGAACCAAGTCTGTACCCAATAACCGAGCCTCTCCAGGCTCACACCATCTGACTTGAGACCGACATCGCATACCATACAACGCCTCATGCGGAGCCATCTGAATGCTCGACTGGTAGCTGTTGTTGTAGGCAAACTCTGCTAAAGGCAAAAATTGGTCCTACGAGCCTCCAAAATCAATGACGCAAGCTCGGAGCATATCCTCCAAAATATGTATAGTCCGCTCGGACTGACCGTCCGTCTGAGGATGGAATGCTGTGCTCAACTGAACTGGGTGCCCAACTCTTGCTGAACTGCTCTCCAGAAGCGCGAGGTAAAATGCGCACCCCATTCCGATTGGACACCGGCACACCATGAAGGCGGACAATCTCCCGGATATAAATCTCAGCTAACCTCTCGGATGAATAAGAGACTGCCACTAGGATGAAATGAGCTGCTTGGTCAGCCTATCAACAATGACCAAATAGCATCAAACTTCTTGCGGGTCAGCAGAAGTCCAGTAATGAAATCCATGGTAATCCTCTCCCACTTCCACTCGGAAAGCTCAATCTTCTGAAACAAACCACAGGGCCTCTGGTGCTCATACTTTACGTGCTCACAGTTTAAAGACCGAGCCACATACGCAACAATATCCTTCTTCATCCTACGCCACCAATAATGCTGCAGCAAGTCTGATACATCTTCACGGCGCCTGGGTGAATAGAATACCGAGAACTATGGGCCTCCGCTAAGATCAACTATCGAATCCCATCAACATTGGGCACACAAACTCGCCCCTGCAATCTCAAAACACCATCATCATCTAAGGTCACCTTCGTGGCACATCCACGCTGCACCGTGTCTCTCAGGACACACAAATGGGGATCATCAAACTGCCGATCGCAGATACGCTCCAATAGAGAAGAACGAGCGACCGTGCAAGCTAACACCCTTCTAGGCTCAAAAATATCTAATCTCACCAATCGATTGGCCAAAGCCTGAACATCTAAAACAGGTGGTCTCTGGCTGACCGAGATATAAGCAAGACTACCCATGCTGATGGACTTCCTACTCAATGCATCGGCCACCACATTGGCCTTGCCCGGGTGATGCAAGATAGTAACATCATAATCGTTCAACAACTCTAACCACCTTTGCTGCCTCACATTCAACTCCTTCTGCTTGAACAGGTACTGAAAGCTCTTGTGATCCGTGTACACCTCACACGTCACGTCGTATAGGTAATGCCTCCAAATCTCCAAAGCATGAAACATAGCTGCCAACTCTAGATCATGAACCAGATAATTCTTCTCGTGGATCTTCAACTGTCTCGAAGCATAGGCAATGACTTTGCCATCCTGCATCAATACTGCACCAAGCCCGACACGGGAAGCATCTCAATAAACTGTGTAAGACCCTGAACCCGTGGGCAAAACCAATACCGGTGCCGTAGTCAGAGTTGTTTTGAGCTTCTGAAAGCTCGCCTCAAACTTATCTGACCATCTGAACTGGGCACCCTTCTGGGTCAACCTGGTCATCGGGGCTGCAATAGAAGAAAATCCCTCTACGAACCGATGGTAATAACCTGCTAACCCCAAGAAACTCCGAATCTCGGTCACTGAAGCTTGTCGAGGCCAATTCTTGACTGCCTCAATCTTCTTGGGGTCCACCTGAATACCCTATGCTGATATAATATGACCCAGAAATGCAACCAAACTCAACCAGAACTTGCACTTCAAAAACTTAGCATATAACTGACTATCCTTCAGAGTCCAAAGAACCACTCTGAGGTGCTGCTCGTGCTCTTCCTGGCTGCGGGAGTACACCAGAATATCATCAATAACGACTATCACGAAAAGTCTAGATATGGCCTGAACACTCGGTTTATCAACTCCATAAATGCTGCTGGGGCATTGGTCAACCCAAATGACATGACTAAAAACTCATAGTGCCCATACCAAGTGCGGAATGTTGTCTTAGGGACATCAGACGCCCTTATCTTCAGCTGATGGTAGCCAGATCTCAAGTCTATCTTTGAAAACATCTTTGCCCCCTGCAGCTGGTCAAACAAATCATCAATCCTCGGCAGTGGATACTTGTTCTTTATCGTCACCTTGTTCAACTACCGGTAATCAATACACATCCGCATCGAACCATCTTTCTTCTTCACAAATAACACCGGCGCACCCCAAGGAGAAACACTAGGCCTGATAAAACCCTTCTCTAGTAAATCCTGCAACTGGTCCTTTGACTCTTTCAACTCTAGCGGGTCCATGCGATACGGCAGAATAGAATGGGTTGCGTGCCCGGAGCCAGATCAATACAGAAATCAATATCCTTGTCAGGCAGCATATCCGGCAAGTCTGAAGGGAAAACCTCGGGAAACTCTCGAACGGTAGGAATAGAGTCAATAGAAGGAACGTCTGCGTTGGAGTCGCGAACATACGCTATATAAGCTAAACACCCCTTCTCGACCATACGTCGAGCCTTAACATATGAAATAATACTGCGGGTGGCATGACCTGAGGTCCTTTTCCACTCTAGTCGGGGAAATTCTGTCTAAGCCAAGGTCACGGTCTTGGCGTGACAATCCAAGATAGCATGATACGGGGACAACAAATCCATCCCCAATATAATGTCAAAATCTACCATGCCTAAAAGCAATAAATCAACACGGGTCTCAAGACCCTCAAACACAACCACACAGGAATGATGCACCCGGTCGACTACTATGGAGTCACCCACCGGTGTAGATACATAAACAGGAATGTCCAAAGCATAACTAGACAGAGCCAGGCAGGGTGCAAAATAAGACGACACATATGAATATGTAGACCCAGGGTCAAATAGCACTGACGCATGTCTATCACAAACCAGAATAGTACCTGTAATAACAGCATCTAACGACTCAGCCTCTGGTCTGGCTGGCAGAGCATAAAATCGGGGCTCAGCCCCACCTCCCTGAACCATGTCTCTGGGACGATCGGCTACTGGCTGACCCCTACATCTGGCGGTCTGTATTCCACCTCTACGGTCTCGACCTCCACCTCTATGATCCCTACCCCCGCCCCTGGCTGGCTGGGCAGGCTGTGGGTCACCTGGTGCTTGAATCATGGGGCGAGGACCCTGCTGCTGTGACTGTGTACCCCTCAGTCTCGGGCAAGCTCTCCTGAGGTGACCATACTTACCACAATTATAACATCTCTCCGCACGATGAGACTGGCCCTGACTACCCGAATGACCTGCATGAAAGCTCTGAAGAGGCTGTGCACTGATGGGAGCTGGCGGTGCACTGAGTGACTGCTGATCGCAATACTGCTCACGAAAACCACGATCACCCGGGACACCCTCCGAAGCCTGGAGTGCTGACTGAAAGGGCCTAGAAGGATGACCCCTATCATAAGAATCCCCTGCCTCCAGATGAGGCACCACCGAATCGACCTGAGTGACGAGGTCTCTTGTCTGCCCTATGACCACCCCCTGTGGCAGAACCATCTCGATCCTCCAGGCCACATTGGCCGCCTCCTGAAAAGTAATGTCACTACCCGCCTCTCTGGCCATCTGAAGACGAATAGGCTGGATGAAACCATCAATAAATCTCGTCACCCTCTCCCTCTCAGTGGGGAGTATGACGAGGGCATGGCGAGCTAGATCGATAAATCGGGTCTCATATTGTGTGATCATCATAGACCCCTACTGGAGGCGCTTAAACTGACTACGGTAAGCATCCATCTGAGTCACGGGAAGAAAATTTTCTAGAAACAACTCTGAAAACTGATCCCAAGTCAAAGGCGGCGACCCTGCTGCTCTGGCTAAACAGTAATCCCTCCACCAAAGTCTTGGCGGATCCAGATAGACGAAAAGCCGCAAAATCAACTCCATTGGACTCCACAATGCCCATGTTTCAAAGAACCTCGTGGCAGCTATATAAGAAATCCTGGGGGTCCTCAGAAGAAGCTCCGCTGAATGTAGCAGTGAAGAGTTTGGTGAACCTGTCCAGCCTCCACAAAGCATCTGCGGACATAGCCGCTCTATCACCGGCTTGTGCAACTACCCTCGGCTGAACTGCCACAGCTGGATAAACCCGTGGAATCTGAGTCTGGGGAGCTACCTCCTCCGGAGTACGTGCAGCAGGAGTCTGGGCTCCTCCTCCAGTCTGGGAAGTGGCTAGTGCTACAGAAAGCAATCCTGCTCGGGTGACACTCTCCATGAGGCCAACCAACCGGACCAAGGCGTCCTGAAGAACTGGGGTAGCAATAAACCCCTCTGGGACCTGAGCTGGGCCCACCGAAACTATCTGGGCTAGGGCCGGAACCTCCTCGTCAAGGCCAACTTGAGGGTCCGCCACTGGTGTTGTTGCTGGTGGCTGGGCTCTGCCCCTGCCTCGACCCCTAGCATGGCCATGTCCTCTGCCCCTAGCGGGAGCTGCCTGGGGCTCGGACTGCTGATCGGTGGATGAGGAAGCGCGTGTTCTTGCCATCTGCGAAAGTATTGAGTAGAAATTCAATCAGCATTGAGAAACCAAATCGCACGACAAGAAAGAACAAACGAGAGATTTTTCCTAACCTAGTAGTGCCTGGGGAGCGAGTACAGACGTCTCCGTACCGACCCCCAGACTCTACTACCTCAGTATCGTGAGCAGGCTTTCATTTTCATGGCGAGCTAGATCGATAAATCGGGGCTGCAATAGAAGAAAATCATTCTACGAACCTACGGACGCCTGCAAGGCTACCTCGGTATCGTGAAAATGAAAGCCTGCTCCCGCACTAATGCTGCTGCTACTCCTCAAAACCTAGACCTGTGCAAAAATGCACAGAAGTGTAGCATCAGCACAACGGACCCAAGTGCTGGTAAGTGTCTAGCTAAACCCCGACGAAGTAGTGACGAGGCTAGACTAGACATCATATAAACCTGTTCAGTTATAAATATACAACAAAAATGGATTACCAAACAACTAACAATAGGGGAGGGGGAAACATGCTATGGGGAGTTAACACCAGTAACAGTCATCCCGAGTAACAAACTAAAGCAACTTAGATTCACAATGAACAAGTAAATCAATACTCAATATAAACACTTGGTATCAAGAACTGTTGTGGCATGCAACACGGTCCATAATTACCATTGTTGCGGCGTGCAACCCGCTCCACAATTACCATTATTGCGGCATGCAACCCGACCCATATCATTTAACATGTATCATTGTTGCGGCGCGCAACTCGATCCTTACATATTATTGTTGCGGCGTGCAACCCGATCCTCAATATCATTGTTGCGGCGCGCAACCCGATCCGCAATATCATTTACAGTCTGACTTCCCAAACAACAGTCACAATTAAGGAACATAAAAATACAAATATTTGACAAAAATCCCGACAAGGGAATGAACCAACAAGTTCAACCAAATGTCCCGGCAAGGGAATAATTAACAACACTTTCCCTTTCTTAACTTTCTTATCTTATAATCCACCCTACTATTTGAGCCAACGCTCCAAAGAATCAAGTTATTTCATACACTTTCAATATTCGTATCACAATTCGAGCCAATGCTCCTAGGGATCAAATGATCATATCACCGTTCACATGTTATTCACAACATATAGAAATCCTCCAATAAATATGAAATTCACAACCAATTCTTGATAATCACATTATAAAGACTCACGGTCATGCTAGACACCAATGTATAGATACTCGTCACCATGCCTATACATCGTACTCGTTCACATAGCAATTAGCAACAAGACTCAACTCATATTCCCTCAAGCTAGGGTTAACCCAAACACTTACCTCAAAGCCTTGAAATCCACTTAATCCGCAACTATCGCTTTACCTCGCGGATCTACCTCCAATTCACTCGAATCTAATCACAAATTGCTCAATTACTTTAATAAACACTATATGAATTAATTTGAATGCATAAAAATGATTTTCCCATGTTTTTCCCAAAATTTCCAAAAATGCCCCCAGGCCCACGTGGTCAAAACCCGAGGTTCGGACCAAAATCCAGTTATCCATTCCCCCACGAATTCAAATATGTAAAGTTTTTTTAAATCGGACCTCAAATCGAGGTCCAACTCCCCAATTTATAGAAAACCTAGGTTCTACCCAAAAACCCCAATTTCACCCATGTAAATCCTTGATTTTAAGTGGAAAACATGTTTAATAATGTTAAATATTGAAAGAATTGAGTAAAAATCAACTTACAAGTGATTTGGGATGAAATTTGCTCTTGAAAAATCGCCTATGATGTTTGGGTTTTGAAAGAATGGTGAAAAGTGATGAAAATTCGACTAAGTATAAAATTTGCTGGGCCTCAGATATGGGAATTGCGAACCTTGGTTCGCAATTGCGAACCAAACAGGGCTGGGAATTGCGACATTTTAGTTCGCATTTGCAAACTTGGTTCTGGAGGGCAGGTTTCGCATTTGCGAAAGAGGCATCGCATTTGCGATGGCCTACAGTCTTTTTTGCGATCACGGGCTCTACATTTGCGAACTTTCCCCCCTCCGCATTTGCGAGCCGGACCATCGCATTTGCGATAGTTCCCATGTTCCCCAGACTTCGCAATTGCGAAGCAATGCTCGCATTTGCGAGCTCGCAATTGTGAGTCTTCCCTTCGCATTTGCGAAAATCACAGAAGCCCAAAATACCAGATTTTCAAAAATGTAAATGCAATCCGATGCCTATCCAAAACTAACCCGAGCCCTCGAGGCTCCAAACCAAACATGTACACAACCTCAAAAACATCCTACATACTTACTCGTGCGATCAAATCGCCCAAATAACATCAAAATCATTGAATCAAGCCCCAAAATCATCATTTTCATTTCAAACTTCATAAACCTCCAACTTTAGATATTTAGGTCCCAAAGACGTCAAATGACGTCCGATTTCGACCAAACTTTACAGAAAGTGCTTAACACATATTTAAGACTTGTACCATGCGTCAGAACCAAAATTCGAACCCTATGCGATAGCCTTTTAATCAATTTCCATTTTCATTTTCCTTAATAATTTTAGAAAAACAATTTAACAAAAAAATTCTTTCCTCGGGCTCTAGACCTCGTAATTCGGCTCCGGGCACATGCTCGAGTCCCATATTTTTCTACGGACATTCCGGGACCATCCAATCTCGGGTCCGGGTATGTTTACCCAAAATGTTGACCAAAGACAACTTTAATCATATTAATATCAAAATTCTTCAAATTTTTCATAGAATTCACATATTTCAACATAAAAGTTTTTCGGCCATGCGCTCGGACTGCGCACGTAAATCAAGGCAAGTAAAAATGAGGTTTTCAAGGCCTCGGAAGCACGGAACGAATGAGGAAATAGGTGATGACCCCTTGGGTCGTCACATCGGGGCTCCAAACCAAACATGTACACAAGTTTTAAAACATCATACAAACTTGCTCGGGTGATCAAATAACCAAAATAACACCTAGAACTATGAATTTAGGGTCATATCACATGAAATTCTTAAGAACACTTTGAAATTCCAATTTTCTCAACCGGGCGCCTGAATCACGTCAAATCAACCCCGATTTTCACCAAATTTTACAGACATGACTTAAATATTATATTAAACCTGTACCGGGCTCCAGAACCAAAAATATGAGCCCGATACCAACGAGATTAAGCATTAATCAAATTCTTTGAACCATTAGATTTTCAAACATATAATATTTAACAAAAATTTATTACTCGAGCTAGGGACCTCCGAATCCGATTCAGGACATACACCCCGGTCCTATATTTCAATACGGACCCACCAAGACTGTCAAAATACGAGTTCGGATCCATTTAATTAAAACATTGATTGAAGTCAACTAAATAAAACTTTTAAAGGCAAAAATTATTATTTTTCTCAACTTTTCACATAAAAGCTTTCTGAAAATGCGCCCGGACTGTGCACACAATTTGAGAAGGGATAAAATAAGGTTTTGAAGGCCCCAAAATACGGAATCAAGTTTTAAAACATAAGGTGACCTTTTGAGTCATCACAACCAAGCAAGGCAATTAGGTATATGTCTATCCAAACCGCGAATTCGTTCCCCGATGCCTAGGTTCAAGAACTTGCTCTACTCAATCCTATATGCCATTTAGAATTCCCACTTTTGACTTAAACTCTAGATTTGTATATAGTATTTAATTGGTGATCAAGCAATCAAATAATTAAGCATATGATTGAATAAATAAATCACTGAGCCAAAATATCATTTACAAAACTCTTTGTAAACCTAAGGATTACCTTTAATATTGTTAAAACACATAGCCTATAACTGTTGCGACAACTTCAAGTTAACTCTAACTTGAAGACTCTGAGTACCTATTACAATTTTCTATAGATAAAACTAAAAGGTACAATATAAAACCACCTACTACAATTGAACTAGAATAAAAGACAAACACTTGGAACTTCTTCTATCTGGTTCATGTAGCTTTAGGTTTATGCACTTGAATAACACACGAACTGCTTGCAAAATTGCCTTGCTATTTTGTTCTTAATTTACGTTTAACTTCTGCTTATGTGCAAAACCTATAAAAGAGAACAACACTGATATTTATAGAGTTAGTAAATAGAGATTGACTAGAATTCCTATGCTACTCTTCCTTGGTGGAAGAGTTTAAGTTGATTTCAACTTCTAACTCCTTTCCTATCTTGGATAGTGTTCTCTTTAATTAAGGAGTCCTTCTCCTTATCAATTATGCAACCTTTTCGATCAGCATATATTAAATATACCAAGTTAAGCTTATCTCCTTTACGTGCATCCCACATGCTTGAATCTACCTATTTTTATGCACACAAGGGATGGACCTGGAGGGATGGACCTGGTTCATGCCTGATTTCCTTTGTCAGTCTTCAATAATAACCTTTATGACAACAAATTCCCCCTTTTTGATGATGACAAACTCTGCGCTTTTCATAAGCTTAGGCCCCGTTTCAACTCAACTCAACATCAACACAATGTTAGAAATATTTTTCCTTTTTATCACTTATCATCAAGGACCAGATTCATTAGGTTATAAAAATCACTTGTTCAAAGCTAAACATCACTTGTATAAAGCACAACCTATTTATTTTCTCCCTTTTGGCATCATCGAAAAGTTGCATAAAAATGTAAGATAACCAGATTTTAAAACTTACTCATAGCCACTGGGGCTACTTCAAATGCAAACATGGATTAATCATCATAGATCAAGCTAAGAATTTCAACCATCAAAGAAATATAAATAGACAGTTAGAGCAAAAATAATGAATTTCATTGATGATTGATAAGATTCTACCACAAAGCATAAGAAGAAATAGAAGTCCTGAAAACATGAGCAAAAGAAACAAAATGTCCCGAACTGGGTCATTGGTTTATCTACACTATGCTAGGATTTAAGGTTTGGAAGAGGAAGGGCTGGGTTATTTGGTTGGAGAAGTTTCAACATGTCTTGAAGAATTCCATCATTCTTCTCCGTTTTCCCTTGCAAGTTTAGTTTTGGGAACATCTCTCTTAGATTATACCTCAACCAATCATCTCTTCAGCCTTGCTATCTCAGCATCCTTTGCCTCACTCTCTTGCATCAAGGATATGACCTCACTATTCACTGGTACCTTTTGGATGAACCAGGTGTTTTATGAGTGGTATTGACTTCCTAATCTCAAGCAAGCAGAGTATTAACCCCAAAATGATCCTTATTTGTACTAACTCCCACTTCTTCGTAGGTACCTTGAAATGTAAAAGTACAGTTGTGAGAATGAATCCATAGGGAATGACACGAGTTTTGGTGCTATTGATAACCCTATTAGTAGGTCTGCAAGGGTTTCCTGTTAAGATGAAACAGGTTCATCTATATTTTTTCCAAGTTGAACCAACCTCTCATCAGCTTCGCCAGACCCACCTCCCCCTATTTTTCTCACACGCTCTTCTATTTCAGTAAATTCCTCTCCCTAAATAACCAATGCACCAGCTTCTTTTATTAGACCAACATGAGAGGGTGAAGAATCAGCCACTCTTGTAACCTTTCCCCTCACAGTACTCTTAGCACCCTTGCTCTCTTTTTCTTTTCCCTTTTTATTTTTACCACTAACTTCTCCAGATTCTGTAGTCTCAATACCAGTTATAGATCCTACCAGTACAAATCTATTCTCCAAATTTGCAGCAACTTCAGAAATTGTCTCAAGAGTAACTTTAGAATTCGAAGATACTTGTTCATTTCAGAAGACCTACTTTCTTCCCCCTTAGTAGCAGACTTAAATGAATCTTTGGATTTTGGGATTCTTCATCCCTACCTGGTTTCAATTTGTTGTTTATTTTCTTAATCTGCTGTCCTTTAACAATAATATTACGAGCCATCATTTTTATTCTACTTTTCTTAGAGATTGGTGTGGTTAAATGAGTGGTAGAAGGTTTAGTAATGGTTTTTTTTGGTGGTGATGAAGGATTTTCAGAGGTGTTCGACATATCTGGGCATGGTTATGGAAGAGAAGAGAATTAGATTGTGTTTGGGAGATGAAAGAATAATGAGAGTTTTTGATGGGTTGAGAGAGATGAAGTAAGAAATACACTAAAGTTGATCAATATACAGAGGAATAATTGATGGGGTAACTACAGCTTTTCAGACTCTTAGAAGTCTAACAAAATGGAAATTCAATTTTGAAGAGACGTTAAAGTGTATCCCTAGAATCTAGTTACTTCCATTCGGTTGAGACTCTTTTGAACGGGACTGGTTCACTTGTAATAGATTAGTCTAAAAGGAGTTTGGAATTAGGTAGGACTCTGCTCATAATCCAAATATAATAATTTCAATTTATGCAGAGTGTAGAAAATATACCTATTTATCTTGATGAACCAGGTTCTTCACTGAAAATTCTCTTGTGTAAGTCTAAATTTGCCAAAACAAAGAAAATATCATTAGAGATTAATGAGACATTTTAGTACATGGCACAGGAGTATACTATTAAAAGTATGAGACCGAGCAAGATTTAATCTAATTATATACAAAATTTACAAACTTTCTAACCAATAATTTTTTTTTTTAATTTTTTCCGTTTAACTTTGAACTGGTCCTCTTAGGTGATCTTAATCATCCCTAATTCCAACTTGTTCCTCTCAAAGTGATCTCTACTTAAGGCTTTTGTTTCAGAAGACCCATTTTGTGCCAATTACTAATGTCTTTTGGGTCTTGGTACTAGATGCCAAACTCGACTCCTTTCGAATTGGTTGAGTTCATTTTGCATTGCATTTACCCAGTCTGCATCCTGCAAAGCCTCAACAATATTTTTAGATTCAATAAGAGATAAGAAAGCATCAAAAGCACAAATATTCTTTAATAAAGATCTGGTTTTGATTCCAAAGGTTGGGTCAGTGATTATATTCTCAATGGGATGAGAATTTTGATACTTGTAAGATTTCACAACCAACTGGCTTCCCCTCGATGTTCTCTCAATGCTTTGTTACTGTGGAACACGTTCGTGGACATGTTCCATTGAGGTTTGAGATTCAGTTCCTCTTTGTTCAGTTCCCCCTGTCAGGTCGCCCTGAGTAGAAGAACGTGTTCCTTCTTTTGGTATGGCTTCAGTTTGGGCTGTGATTTCATTTAAATTTTTACTAGCCCAATTGTTTCATCTTCATGTTTGTGTCTCTTAGAAAGAATGTTAGTTTCATCAAAAACCATATGTACTCTTTCTTCTACACATATAGTTCTTTTGTAATAAATCTTATAAGCTTTACTATGTGAAGAATATCCCAAGAATACTCTCTCATCACTTCTGGATCAAACTTTCTTGGGAGTCTTTACCATTGTTGTGCACAAAGCACTTGCATCCAAAAGCCCTAAGATGGGATATATTTTGTTTTCTCCCTTTAAGTATCTCATAGGGAGTCTTAGGAGCAGAGAAATTATGATCTATGACATGCAGATCACAAGATTTAGCAAATTTAGCATTGTTAAATTCTTTTACATGATTAGACATAATTGATGCAAGTTGATTTCCTAGTTGTTTTTGAGTTTTTCTAACAAAAGGAAGTGAACATGTCAAATGCTTCATTTTCTTATGTTAGAAAACAGTGTCCAAGTAAACCTAACATAGCTCCTACTACCTCTACTGAGAGTTCTTATTGGTCCACAAAGATCTATATGGACCAGTTCCATCGATCTGGTGGTACTTTCAATTTTCTTGCTTTTGAAAGAGGATCTTACCTGTTTCCCCCTTGCACAGTCCTCACAAACTTTGTCTTTCTTGAACTTAATGTTAGGCAATCCTATCACCAAGTCCTTGGAGACTAGTTTGTTGAATTGACTTAGACTGGCATGTCCAAGTTTTTTGTGCCAAAGGAGGGGATCATTATCCAACACACTTAAGCAAGTGAGTTCGTATTCTGAAAGTATGGACAGAACTACAATGTAAATATTAGCAAGTGAGTTTGTATTCTGAAAGTATGGACAGATATACAATGTAAATATTGTTTACTCTTTTTCCCTGCAAAACAATCTTGTCCGTGGTAAGATTTATCACAAAACATTTGGTAGAGGTGAATGCTACCAAGTTACCTCTATCATACAATTGTGATACACTAATTAGGTTGTATTTTAGGCCATCTATCAAGTAGACATTCTCGATAGAGTGAGAATCAGTCATACCTACCTTTCCAACCCCAATGATCTCGCCTTTCTTCCCATTTCCAAATGAGACATTACCTCCTTGGAGGTCCTCAAGTGAAAGGAACTAGTTCTTGCTACCTCTTATATGCATTGATCAGCCATTATCCAAGTACTATATTTGCCTGCTCCCCTTTACTTGGACCCGTAAAAGGAAATTAGAGGTTAGTCTTAGGAACTCAAACTAGTTTGGGTCCCTTTCTATAGGCAAAAGGGTGAATCAAATTCTTTTTGGCCCATCGTGGTAGCCTACTTTTCCCTTGAACAAATATTTTATTCTTTTGACTAGCCTTTTCTTTTGCATTACATTTACTTTTGTAGTGACCAGTCTTACCACAGTATGTGCAGATTTTATTCTCAGTAAGTGTGAGGTACTTGCTTTTGGAATCCCACTTAGGTGCAGGGGTCCCCTAGCCAAGTCCTCTCTTATTGCTACTGTGGTGTCCATCTAGCCATGAAAGTGCATCAGATGACCTATTCCATTTACAGTTTCTGTCTAGCTCGTGCTTAACCTTGCTTATATCCTCCTTAAGGACTCTTATCTGCTCATCTCATTTGTACCACTAATATTTCTTTTTTCCTAGGGTTTCCTGTAATGTGAGTTATGTGTGATTAACTTTCTTTTTACCTATTCCTAATTTCAGTTTTAGATTTTAAGATATTAGCTCTAGGACAGTGGTATCAAGTTCATGAACCTGGTTCTTTAACTCAGCATTTTTACTATCACTTTCACTAGCCCTAAGTTCCAGATTTTTGTACTTTGCTTTCAAAATCACACACTCCTTAGACAAATGTTCCTTTTTATTGTTTAGATCCTCATATTTATCAATGAAATCTTGGAGTAACTTAGATAGACTTTCTTTAGAGGAAAATTTAATCTTGTCTTTGAGATAAATTATACTTACCTCAAATTCTTCGTCGGACTCTCCAATTACCATAAGTGCTCATTCATATTCATCTTCATCCTCTGAGTCCTCATCTGTGGATATGCCCCAATGATGTGAGGGCAAATTCATCTGGGTAAGTGCGGTAGGACTTGCTATGGCTGTATCTCTCATACAGATAGTCGAAAGGAATGTAGGAATCCTTCAAGCAGGTCAAGTCTGTATTCTTCTTTAGTCCCATCATTTTGATATAACCCCTACCCTTGCGATTTTCCGGCATAAGCAAACCCAGAGTCTCCCATAGGATACTAACTGGCCCTCCTTTTTCCTCTAGCAAAGGTGTCATTTCAAGATCTCCGAAGCGGAACACAGATATGTCGCTGTCCCAGAATAGAGTTGCAGCCTCTATGATTTTGTTGTTAGGTTGGATTTCCAGAAGAGAAGGCAAATTTCCCAAATATTGTGGACAAGAGTCTGATCACTGAAGTGAAGGTCTTCCCACCAGCTTAGCAACCTTGGGTGGATGTTGGTTACCATGTCAAATTTGGGGACTTCGTGCCTCATTTTTTGCAAAACAATGTGTTAGGCCCTTACCCCTGCCAGAATCGGCTATTTAAACATCAAAAATTGGCATAAGCAGCATTTAGTTCTCCAAATAAATGCACAGACTTGGTAGTGTCCGTTTGGGTTCCAGGGAAACCTAGTGGACTTTGGACAAGGCTATCTTAGAGAGTCATTATGTGGACAACAGAACTGACTCGACTAGGTTTGACAGTGATGCATGTACAATTAAACAGAGTAAGGTTTCTATGGAGTGCTACACCGGTACCCTTGAGCGGAAAACTCAAAAGGAAAAGGCACGGAACCGTTGACTGCACCGCTGATCGACTGGTTTTACTGCAAATACATCCCAAATTTAGGGGGGTGATAATGTCGAAAGGGAGCAACCACTCATTATAAGCGTTGCTATGGTGTATTGTTTTGTCACGATTGGAATATGATGTTGAATATGCAATTACAAGAATGAAATAAGTTGTCACGTATTTGCACGTTCATAAAGTAATGATTACAATAATTGCTCATAATTACAACAGTATTGAAGGAAAGCGATAGGAGAAAGTATTGAAAAAAAGAAACAAAGAGTCAAGTCAGTTTCGTAGTAGAAAAGAGATAAAGACATTAAAATAAAGACAATAAAGAAGCAGCTAAGTCACAAGTAACATGAAATGGTAAACGCCTAAAGAAAATCCCCGGCAGAGTTTCCATGCTGTCGATGCCCCCTTTTTCTAAGGCAAAATCAAGTTTATGACATTTGGGAGGACAACTCGTTCCCTTTTGGGAATTGGATTTTTGAATTGAAGAGTCGCCACCTAATAATTAAAGTGCATTAGGACACTAAGAAGTGTTTGAGTTGAAGAACCAGAGTTTGGGTAAGGGTTAGAAATTATCTCGGGGGGAAGGTGTTAGGCACCCCCCCAATATCCACTAGTGTGGTTCCCGGCCATTTTATAATTGTGACTTCACTTAACAAGTAAACAAATAAGGGTTCAAATAGAGGGTGTTTTCACATATTATTGCAAGCAAATTGAAATTTGAGGAGAAGTAAAGAGGGCAAAATTTTTTTAGAAAAGATTTAAACAATAAATAAAAATAAGTAAAAGGAAAGGGGGTCCTAGGTTTATAATCAATATGGATCACCCCACAAAACACCCGGTAACTAGTTATACATGTGGTGTTATCGCGTTCTCATCATATCATATCTACCCTTCCCACCCGTTAAGGTATTAAAGCGCGGAATAGTATCATTACTTATTGCATGCTATTACCCGTCCTAATCCTATCTGTCCTGGAGGCATTAGGGACTACTAATCCTAAAAAGGGGAGGGAGTTGGGGGCTTTTTCCAGAGTTTAAAAGGATAAAAGTCTAAGGCGACAAACAAAACACCTAATGCAGTTAGTGGGAAACACATAGCAGATTAAAGGCTCGAACATGCCTCCTCACTTAAAGAAGCAAATTATCTAGCATGACTTTACATACTGATTATAGTCTGAATTAAATTTAAAGCTTCAGGACAGGCTGCTTTATCACATATTTCTCAGAAGAGAAGTCTGAATTAGGCATTATCTGGTTGTAGTTTATCAGGGACTAACATAGTTGATTAATTACCTATTGGTTTTCCTAGATGAGGCCTATAAGCATGATATCTAACAATGCAGAAGGCGTACTGATTTTAAAGAAAGGTTACTGGTTTTATAAACAAAAGTTCTGCAGATTTTAAAAGATCTTGCTACTATTTTTAAACTCATAGATGAAACGGATGAAGCTGATTCAACTGATTACATCCTATAGGCCTGATTTCTAAGTGTTGTTGGTTTTAAGACAATTACGTAAGTGCAGGAGTCCGATAGGCATGGTATCTATAATGAAGTTGATTATTATTAAACCTATGATTATTTGCCTAATGACAAACGTATATGCAGAGGTGTAGAAACAAACTATAATCATGATTTCTATATGCAGAAACTTATTCATGATTTCTATATGCAGAAACTTATAGGTAGGAGTTCTATATGTTATGCATAAATACAGAATTCGTAAATAGTAATCCCTATGAGCATGTTGTCTACCCATATGCATACATAAATTACCCTCCCTCTTCACTAGAACCCCATAGTTATTACAAACTATTACAGGCCCGAATGAATCAAGAAATATTAAAAAAATACATCAGCAATTCAAGCTATAACCAAACAGCCTAATTCAGACTCAAGGTCTAACAATATGAGATAAACCAACTTCAGGATCACTTTTCCAAGACCTTTCTCTTATTTGGGATGTGTCAAAGTTCCCAAGAGTCTCAAAGGGCTCCGAGTAATGCTTACACCCCAAATATATTATAGAATTAGATTATAGTTCAGTATGGAAGTGCCAGCCCTCAAATATCCAAGTTTAGAGGGAACTCAAGGTCTCAAAGCAAGGCTCATAGGAGGGGGCAGAAGTTAGAGTCTAAGAGTAAGTGTAAGTGCACAGGGGGAATTAGGGAACGCCATGGAAGGCTAGTGGTCATGCCCAGCAATTAGGATGTTGGCACAGCCCTGACCAGCCTGTTAGCTAAATTTGGAAGTTAGGTCCCATTGAAGGTCAGGTTCAGACCTGGACAGTAATTTGATACTACCAGGCCATGAACTTTAACTCAGCACATAGAACGGAATGGGGGTATGGGGATTCTATAACAAGCAGTAAACATAAAAGAAAGTAACTGTTTAATACAGAACATGAGCAGCAAAGTAGACAGGAATATGGAAATTGTAAAGTAAACACATAGGGAAAAAAGCTGAAATCAAAATTGAGACATACCAGTTTCAAGGAAAACAAATAAGTAAAACAACAGTCTTGAAAAGCCAAGTTGCAAGCAAAGCAGTATGACAAGTCTCAAAAGAGAGTAGAGAATTGAAAGAGTATTGTGATTGAGAGTATGTGTGCGAGAGTATGAGTATTGAACTTTAGGATTTAGAAGTTTAAAGTTCTAAAGTTGTAAAGTTTTTTAAAAAGTTGTTTCAATGTAGAAGGGTCGAGCCCCTTTTATAGTGCAGCAAATAAGTAAGAAAAAGGTAAGGAAATAACATTGTAATCAGTCTCCCTTTAGTTAAGGTATTCTGATTTAAAACGGTAAAACAATTAAGGATAGGGATTTGAAAAAATATTTTCCTAGCAGTATAATAAAGGTTAAGTACATAGAAGCTATTTAAGAAAACAAACCAATAATACACGGCTTGTAAAAAAGGAAGGGGAATTGACCAGTAAAATCAAAATTACATGCTTTTACTCGAATGAATCAAGTCAAGAAAAGGGTAAAGAAAGGTTCAATTAGGGAAAATCAGTAACAATCAAGTAAACACCATTAAAGGAATTCAGAATTAATTAGTAGTTGGCAAAACCTTTTTGAAAGAAGAGTTCTCATATATAAAGCACACAAATATGTGAATCAAGAAGAGACTGTCAAGTTATTTAGAAGAAATTTTAATCAAAGAGAAGTTTAGATTCATAAGCAAAGAGATATAGGTTCAATTTGCAGACTCATAGTGAGTCTGAGAGTCCAGGGTTCCAAAGTGCAACCCTAACTCGAACACAAAATCAAAATCATCAAAGGAAACCCCCAAATCCTAGGGTGTCAAAATTGAACCAGACATGGAGGTGAGAAAGCAAGCCAGTTGTTTCAGAGTCTCAAAAAAAACAGATATGATAGCATGTTTGAATGACAAAGGAAGAAAAATCATGAAGAACATATTTGAGAAAACTCGGAACCTAAACAAGTTCAGAAGAAGGAGATAATACAAACTTTGAACACAAGTAGATGAAGCATGTAAGAACATGAACAGAGTTCAGTAAACAAAAATCAAATAATTTAACGGTAAACACATATAGTAAAAGAGTAAAGAAGACATAGCAAAGATTAACATGAGTAACATGTATAGTAGAAAAGAAAAGGTAGAAGATAGTACATGCATAATTAAAAAAATCGCACGAGCAGGGTATGGACAAACACACATAAAACAAAGAAGAAGAAAAATCAGAAAGATTTTTTCCAAAAAATCCTTTCAGAAACCCTAAAATTGGAGAGAAACGATTTTGAAAAGAAACTTTTTTGGAAAATACTTTAGATGGCAAGAAAAGCATAGATACAATATAGATATAAGCAAATATTTGTGAAAGAACCTTGAATAGCTTAGGGTTTCTCGGAAACCCTAGAAATGAGAAAGGCTTGGAAACAGGTCCGATCTTGAGTCGGAGAGGTCAAGAATCAGGATCCTGAGTCTTGAATATGCCGGAGCATGGTCGGAGGAGCCATGAAATCAAAGATCTGAGAAGATCTGAGAGGGAATTGTCGAGGTCAGGCCTCGAAGCATCGAACAACCATGGCTTACTTGTGAAGATAGGTGAGTACCAACTATCCATGGCCTGCGAAGCCATGAATTTCGGTGGAGTGGTAGTTGAAGGAGGCTAGGGTTTCGGAGAGTTGGAGAGAGTTTAAGAAATAAAGGGATTCAAAGGCGACTGATTAGGTGAAAGTGATTAGGGTTGGGGTTGTTTGGGAAATTAAAAAGGAAAGGGGAAATTATGGCCGTTGATCAAAATAATCAACGGCCTGGATCAAAAGGGGAGCCGGACGGGTACAATTAGTGTGTTAGGGGTCGGGTAATTTAGGAATTGGGCTGATCTGGTTTGAGATCTGAAATTGGGGTTTAATGAGGGGTCAATTTGGGCAAAAATTTAAATGAAAAAGGGCTAAATTTTAAATAACCATTTTTCACTTTTTATTTTATAAAAATAGTAAAGTAATTTCGAAAAATAGATTAAGAATGCTAAATTAATTAGTAGTATATAATTATATTAAAAATACTTGAATCAAATCTGTAATAATAAACGTAAATAATTCTTAAAATAGGCTAATATTGCAATTAAGTGCAATTTAGCATTTAACAATACCAAATCAATTTATAAAAAATGTGTTAAAATTACCTGAGCTACATTTTGGTATAAATATGAGGAAAAAATAAGTGAATCATCAAAAATGATAATTTTGGGAATAATTATTGATTTTGTACTGTTAAAATAGGGCAATAAATTGGTTTAAAAATCTTTTAAAAATTGGAAAAAAAATAAACACTTGGACATGCTTATATATGCATATATATACTATTTTGAAATTATTTTGCATATAAAAATATACAGGGAAAAATTAGATATCAACAACTGCCCCTCTTTACCCTGGAAGGATGAAAGTGTTATCGGGTAAAGATATGATGGCCAATTTGACAGAGCGAAACGATTTGAAGAATTTTGACCGAGCTCTATTTCCTGAGCCGCCTACATATCCCTGGTCTTACAAGAATCAAGCCATATGTAGTTCGGGATCCGTCGACGGAATAAGCCAATGGAGGTTTTTTCAAGAGCGGACGAGATATTTGGATCGGGAAGGACGGTCGAAGTCTAATAGGCTGTGGGAATTGGAGTAGGATTGCTCCTGTTGAGACAATTGTTTCTAGCCGGTTTACCTGCAAATAAACAACACGAGCGCATATGTTGTGCATAAATTTAAACACGATGTGAGTTTCCGTTGGACCATGAATGTTGTCTTTAGACGGTTAGGATGACGTCCTCGGACCATGATATCCTGGGCCATGAAACATATAATACGGGATTCGTAGGCTATAAAATGATGTTCTCGGGCTATGGGAATGATGCCTCCGAACCATAATGCCTTTGAATAATGCTATGCAGAGAGAGTGGGATCCTCAGGACATGGCATAACGTTCTCGGGCTATGAAAATGGTGCCTCTGAACAATATGCCTTTGGACAATTTGGCGATCTTTCAGCCCATGAAAATGCAAAAGGTGGCGATCTTTCAGCCCATGAGAGTGTAAATAAGGTAGTGATCTTTCAGCCATGCAATGTTTAAATGAAAATGGCGATCATTCAGCCGATGTAGGATTTAAATAAAGTGGCGATATTTCAGTCGTGCAGAATGTAAGTAAAAATGGCAATCTTTCACCCGATGCAGGATTTAAATGAAGTGGCAATATTTCAGTCATGCAGAATGTAAGTAAAACGGCGATCTTTCAGCCAATGCAAGATTTAAATGAAGTGGCGATATTTTAGCCGATGCAATACATAAATAAAAATAGCGATGTTTCAGCCGATATAGGATTTAAATGAAATGGTGATCATTCAGCCGATGCAAGATTTAAATGAAGTGGCGATATTTCAGCCAATACAAGACATAAATAAAAATGGTTATGTTTCAGTCGATGCGAGATTTAAATGAAATGGAGATCTTTCAGTCGATGTGTGATTTAAATAAAGATGGCGATATTTCAGCCATGCAGTTGGAGGTAGAGCTCAACCTCAGAAGGCAGAATAGTAGCCTTATGCAATGCGAGAAATACAGATGGAGGTAGAACTTAATCTCGGATGGAAGAATGGTAGCATTATGCATTGCAAAAAATGCAGATGGAGGTAGACAAATCAATTTGATAATAGATATGCATGATTAAGTAAAGTATAACATAAATGTATAACTGAAAATAGTTTTTCTTTAGATGAACTGATGATTGCGACGCGGTTCAAGACATTGCAACCTCTTTTGCTCCGGAATTTTGAGGGTCCTCCTTAAAATTTTGCCCTAGTTTACTGGGTTGCTACTTCTGACAGCTGCTTGCAATGATCGGCTGAAGTAACTTTGGAATTTTAAGGGTCTTCCTCAAAATTCTGCCCCAGTTTCCAATTGCGGGGGAAATGAAAATTTTATTAAATTGTGACCGAACCCATAGGGCTGGCTACATATCCCCTCTTAAACGGGAATCAGGTCAGACGTAGTTCAAATTACATCATATAAGGAAATCATAAGTGTTACACATAGTATTGCTTTACTGCATCTGAATTGATCGCCTTCAGCCAAACTTCTCCATCCATTTCTGGAAGTATGAGGGTTCCTTCTGTTAGAACCCGGTAAACCATGTACGGACCCTGCAAGTTGGGAGAGAATTTCCCTTTGGCTTCATCTTGATGTGAAAATATTTTCTTCAATACTAGCTGTCCTGGTGTGAATTGTCTTAACTTGACTTTTTTGTTGAAGGCTATGGACATTCTGTTCTGATAAAGTTGACCATGGCAAACTGCATTCATTCTTCTTCCATCTATGAGGGCGAACTGCTCATAGCGACTCTTTACCCATTCTACATCGTCGAGTTTTGCTTCCTGTATGATTCTCAATGAGGGAATTTCTACCTTAGCGGGAATGACTGTCTCTGTACCATAAAATAGCATATAGGGAGTTGCCCTAATTGATGTGCGAATTGTGGTGCGGTACCCCAATAAAGAAAATGATAGCTTCTCATGCCACTGTTTATGCTTTTCTATCATTTTCCTTAGTATCTTCTTGATATTCTTACTGGCGGCTTCTACGGCTCCATTCATCTAAGGTCTGTAAGCTGTAGAATTATTGTGTTTGATCCTGAAGGTTTCACACATGGCCTTCATCAAGTCACTGTTGAGCTTGGAACCATTATCAGTGATGATTGACTCTGGAATTCTGAACTGACAAACAATGCAGTCGCGGACAAAGTCTGCCATGACTTTCTTAGTCACTGCCTTGTAAGAGGCTGCTTCAACCCATATGGTGAAATAATCAATTGCCAGTAGGATGAACCTGTGCCCATTTGATGTGGAAGGCTCGATAGGTCCGGTGACATCCATTCCCCAAGTGGCGAACGGCCATGGCACGCTTGTTGCAGTAAGCTCGTTTGGAGGCACATTTATCATGTTTGCATGTATCTAACAACGATGGCACTTTCGAGCATACTGGATACAGTCTGTTTCCATAGTCATCAAAAAATAACCTGCTTGGAGTATCTTCTTGGCTAAGACAAAATCGGTCATATGTGGACCACAGGTCCCGACATGAATTTCCTCTAGCAGTATAGATGCTTCCTTCACATCAAAACACCTTAGCAATCCAAATCAGGAGTCCTCCTATACATGATTCCTCAGCTGTGAAAGAAATTTTAGATAATCTCCAGAGTGTGCGCTTCTGAGTGGGATTTGCAAGCTCTGGGTATTCTCCTTTTGCCAAGTATTCCTTAATATTGTAAAACCAAGGTTTTCCATCTGCCTCTTCTTCAACATGAGCACAATAAGCTGGTTGGTCATGAATTTTTACCAAAATAGGATCTATGAAATTCTTATCTGGATGTTGAATCATAGATGATAGGGTTGCCAATGCGTCGGTAAACTCATTCTGGACTCTGGGAACATGCCGGAATTCCATATTTGTGAATCTCTTCCTCAACTCCTGTACATGATGCAAATATGAGAGTATCTTGGAATTCTTAGTTGCCCATTCTTCTCGGACCTGATGTATAAGGAGGTCTGAATCCCCGATCACTAGCAACTCTTGAATGCTCATGTCAATGGCTAGTTTGAGCCCTAAGATACATGCTTCGTACTCAGCCATATTGTTGTGCACAGGACCTGAGCTTGGCAGATACTGGATAATGATGGCCGATTTCTGATACTAGGACTACTCTTATGCCAACTCCTTTGAAGTTTGCTACTCCATCGAAAAACATTCTCCAACCATCATAAGATTCTGCAATATCCTCTCTTAGGAAAGATACCTCTTCATCAGGAAAATACGTCTTTAGGGGTTTGTATTCTCCATCCATGGTATTTTTGGCAAGATGATCTGCCAGTGCTTGTCCTTTGATTTCCTTCTGAGTCACGTAAACAATGTCGAATTCACTCAGCAGGATTTGCCACTTGGCTAGTTTGCTAGGGGGCATGGGCTTCTAAAAGATGTACTTCAGGGGATCCATTATTGATATGAGATAAGTAGTATAGGCACAGAAATAGTGCCTCAGCTTCTAAGCTACCCAAGTCAAAGCACAACAAGTGCGTTCTAATAGAGAATATCGGGTGTCGTACAAGGTGAACTTCTTGCTGAGATAGTAGATGGCCTGCTCCTTTCTCCATGTTTCATCATGATGCCCCAGAACACAACTAAATGATCCATGCAGTACTGCAAGGTAGAGTAATAGAGGTCTTCCTGGCTCGGGCGGGACTAAAACTGGCGGTGTTGACAAGTACTCTTTGATTCTGTCGAGGGCTTTCTGACGGTCATTGATCCATTTAGCGGTGGTGGTGTTCTTTAACATCTTAAATATTGGCTCACAAATGATAGTGGACTGAGCTATGAACCGGCTAATGTAGTTAAGTCTCCCCAAGAACTCATAACCTCTTTCTTGTTCTTTGGTGGTGGCAATTCTTTGATGGCTTTAACCTTTGATGATCCAGTTCTATTTCTCGGCGACTCACAATAAACTTGAGTAGTTTTTCGGTAGGAACCCCGAATGCATATTTTTCAGGATTCAGTTTCATGTTGTACCTTCTCAGTTTGTTGAAGAACTTCCTCAAATCTTCCATGTGGTCAATGGCTTTCTTGGACTTGATGATAACATCAGCTACATACACTTCAATTTCTTTGTGTATCATGTCATGGAAAATAGTAGTCATGGCCCTCATGTAGGTGGCACCAGCATTCTTTAACCCAAACGGCATCATCTTGTAACAATACATCCCACACGTTGTAATGAAGGTTGTTTTCTCAGCATCTTCTTCGTCCATCCAGATCTGATGAAACCCAGCAAAATAGTCAACAAATGATTACAGCTCGTGCTTGGCGCAATGGTCAATTAGAATGTGTATGTTTGGCAAGGGGAAGTCATCTTTGGGACTGGCCCGGTTAAGGTCCCGGTAGTTGACACAAACTCTAACCTTCCCGTCCTTCTTTGGTACTGGCACGATGTTGGCTAACCATGTTGGATACTCTACTACCCTGAGAACATTGTCTTTGACTTGCTTGGTGACTTCTTCCTTGATTTTCAAACTTATGTCAGGTTTGAACTTCCTGAGCTTCTGCTTTACCGGCGGGCATGTAGGATCGGTTGGCAGTTTGTGAGCCACAATAGATGTACTGAAACCTGTCATATCATCATACGACTAGGAAAATATGTCCTCGTATTCCCTTAGGAATTCCGTGTACTCTTCCTTTTCTGATGGTGATAATTGAATACTAATTCGTGTTTCTTTGATGTTTTCCGCATCCCTCGGATTGATGATCTCAGTTTCGTCCAGGTTGGACTTAGGTCTACTCTGAAAATTCTCAACTTCTTTGATAATTTCTTCTGGTATATCATCTTTGTCTGAGTCTATATCTGTTTGTTGTGTTGTCTCGTTGCTGTCACAGTCGTCGGTTCATCAAGATAGGTAATAGTAATGCTATGTAAATAAAGTAAACGACAAAAAGTAAGAAGAGCAAGATTTATAAGAAACTGAAATGCTTTGATAAATTTCATAATTGTTTTGAACATTGGAACTCTTATTTCGAAATTAAAATGCGGAAAGAAAGTCAACTAGCAAAAAATAAAGATAATGCATGGTGCTTTGTTCAGCCTTGCTACCCCAAAGCTTTCTGGGCTTTGGTGGTTCTGATGGACCAATTGTTGAGGCGTTCTCCTCGGCTCATAGCTTGTATGGAAGTGCATTCCTCCCCCTCCTCCTCAAAAATGACACGACAGTCCATATTATCATCTTTCAAAAATAAATTCGTCATCGCCGCAAGTGCCTCCTCTTCTTCTGACCCATATATAACATCGGCTGGTTGAAAAGTCTACTCCAAGTGAGGTATCAAATGTTCTAGTGGGTAGTAGGGACAACGCCATGATGGCGACCAGTGGTTGATTTCCTCCCAAATGTATTCATATCCCAAACCGAAAGTGGTACCGTGCTTTTTCAACTTGATAGGCTTAGCAATTCCTTGGAGATTCTTGCCGAGTCCCTTGCCAGGTTCGTACCCGCACTAGTTCAATATGCTTTCGATTTTTTTATCCCACCATTTGTCTTTTTCTACGGCATTGACTTGCTCAATGTGGTGGTAGGTTTCTCCGCTATTCTTTCTTCTTCCTCCGATTGCTGGGATGGTCTGGCGATTATATATGTATCACCTCTTGGTGATTCCACTCAAACTTCACCGCCTGATGTAGGGTTGATGCCACAGCACCAGCAGAATAGATCCAGGGCCGTCCCAATAGCAAGTTGTAAGATGCTAGGACGTCTATTACTTGAAAGTCGACATCGAACTAAGTAGGTCCCATTTGCAGACACACTGATTTCCCTAATAGTGGAACTTTGGGAACCATTGAAAGCTTTGACATTGATGGCTCCATCCTTGATCTCATGCAGGATCTTTCCCAATATTCTAAGAGTCACCAATGGACAAATATTGAGGCTGGACCCTCTGTCAATCAGAATCCTGGTGATGAAATAATCCTCACATTGCACAGTGATGTGCAACGCCTTTTTGTTACTTAAACCTTCCGGTGGTAGCTCATCTTTGTGGAAAATGATTTTCTGACTCTCCAATACTTGCCCTACCATGTTTGCCATTTCTCCTCTAGTTATGTTGTTGGGTACATATTCCTCGCTCAGCACCTTCAGTAAGGCATTCTTATGTGCGTCAGAGCTTTGTAACAAAGCTAAGATGGAGATCTGTGACGGTGTTTTAATCAATTTATCAATGACTTAGTACTCATTTGCTTGTATCTTCCTCTAGAGATCATCAGGCCTAGTTTCGGTTAGCCATCCAGAGGCCTACTTACTCGATTCAGCTAAATGTTCCAGAGTATAAACCCTGCCAGTTCTTTCATACCTTGTGCTGAAACTGCTTCTCCGGATTTGGCTTTCCCTTTTCTCCTCACCTCGGCTGTATAATCCCAAGGGATGGCCTTCATATAGAATGGTTCTATGGCTGACATTACTACTGGAATGGGCATTCTTGTTTTAGAAGGTAACACAGCAACTTCAAATGGCGTTGGTGCCTTTGGGGACCCAAACTAGACCTCAATCGGTCCTGGCATTTTTACGGAGGATAGTGTTTCAAGATCAAGTGGTATGGACATGTTCACTTCAGCGTCTTCAGAAGGCTACATCTAGACAACAATCGGATTAAGTGTGACTGTTGGTTTCTTTGGCTTGTCACCTTCAGCGATTAATCTGATTGATCCTTTGGGGTCCCAATCATCTTCTATCTCAATCATGTGAACACCTCCACACTTGTGGTCTCGTAGAGGGTTGTTGTGGACGTTCAGAGTAGGCTCTTTTAACACGATTATCTTGTTGTCAATCAAATCTTGGATCTTATCCTTCAGAGAGCGGCATTCATCAATGGTATGCCCCTTCATGCCAGAATGGTATGCACATGTTTTGTTTAGATTGACCCATTGGGAAGGATTTATGGAGTTATGGAAAGGATAGAGGTGACGTAACCATCAACTTTAAGCCTTTCATATAGTTGGTTGATTGGTTCGGTAATGGCGGTGTATTGTTTGGAAGGTCTGCGGTCGAAGTTTGGTCGGGGTCTATAGAAATTTTGGTGAGGGGGTTGATTGATAGTGAGCTTGTTGGCTGTTGTAGGCTTGGTAGACGTGTGTGGGTCGGGAGTATTTGGGTGAAGTAGGCTGATATGCGGGAATTGGAGATGATTGGTAAGTAGGTGGTGGAGCTTGGTAAGAGGGCGATGGTTCTTGGTAATTTGGGGTAGGTTGATATGTGAGTGGAGGTAATGGGTTGGTTTGGTATTTGATTGGGGATTTTGCTCTCTGTGCAACCATCACGGCACTCACATCCTTTTTCTTGGACGTGCTACTAGACTGTAGAGCCTTGTTGATAGCCTGTAATGCTTCAAAGTTAGTGACCATACCACTTTTAACACCTTCCTCGATCCTCTCCCCTATCTTGATGATGTCGAAAAAATTTTGGCCTTCAATCAGCATCAACCTTTCGTAGTACTATGCGTCTTGAGCCCGAACGAAAAACCTATTCATTCGTTCTTCTTCTAAAGCTAGCCTGACCTTGGCAGCTTCTGATCTCAAACGAGTAGTATACTCGCAAAATGTCTCCGTAGGTTTCTTCTTTAAGTTTTGTATGTACAACACATCTGGCACATTTTCCGTGTTGAATCTGAACCTGTCCATGAAATCGGACGCCATACTTACCCAGTTCGACCACTTCTTCGGGTCTTGGCTAATGTACCAAGATAGAGCATCCCCTTTCAGACTTTTTATAAAGAGCTTCATACGAATCTTTTCATCCTTTCTTACTCCGACCAGCTTGTCGCAGTATGTCCTCGAATGAACTCTAGGATCCTCGGTGCCATCGAACATTTCGAACTTGGGAGATTTGTACCCCTTGGGCAGTTCGACATCTGGTTGAATGTAAAGGTCTTCGTAATTCAGTCCCTCGATCCTCTTGCTTCCTTCAACACCCTGAACTCGGCTAGTCAGCTTCTTGAGTTCCACGACCAGATTCCTGATAAGAGAGTCTTTATTATCAGACTCAGGTGTGCTCGAGGTGGGCTGAATGGGGTGTGGTGTGGTTTCTACATGGATGGGGGTGTTGCGGTGATGATCATTTGTGGAGTTTAGTGGTTCAGGGAGGAGTAGTGGGGCGCTGCTTGAAGTGTGGCATGTGTTGCAGTGGTGATGTGGAGTGGGTTGGTTTTGTGGTTTCGGGATATTTTGTGGTGGTGTGGGATTTTGAGCGTTGGGGAAGTTGACATCTGGGGTAGTGAGGGAAAACGACAAGTTTGCCAAGTTCCGAACTTGGTCCAGTTCTTCCTGAAATTTCAATAATTTTTGTTCGAGCTGGGAGGCACTTTCCTTGGAAACTTGAATACCCTGAGGAGCCTCTACCCTTTCAACTAAGTTCTCCTTTTTGATGTTGCTCATATCTTCCATTTTTCCTTTATTCTTATTTCTGATAAGACTGGGAGGAGGAGGAGGTGGAGGGCCTTTAAATCTTGTGGAGTAAAATGACGATACCAGAGTGCATGAACTAACCTTTGGGGAGGGGAATAAACAAAAGTAAAAACAAAGCAAGGTAATAAGTTAGTGAGGATTATAAGGAGAAAACATTGCAATATTTAAACACTTAGTGTAAGAATATAAGTCATGTCCTAATTTGGGAGCCCCGTTGTGCCCGAAGTAGGCCTAGTGACAAGTTGATTTGGAGAACTTATAATGCTAAATGCTTCATTTTATTGATAAAAGTAAGACGAATCACAAAACGATACTAAAATAGTAGAAAATAAAATGTCACTAATGGCCATTGGCCTTATTACATTTAAAGCAAAGAAAAGACTCGTAACTATTTGGTCCCAGAAGAACCTTCCCCAGACTCGACATGTAACGACCCGATCGGTATTTTTGATAATTAGCGCTCCGTTCAGCAGTCAGGGGCCATGAACAGCTTCGTTTCTGGTATTATGACTTGTACGCGTGGTCGGAATTGAATTTCGGGAAGTCCAGAGTTGATTTGGGAAGAGAATTCTTATTTCGGAAGCTTAAAGTTGAAAGAATGAACTAGGATTGGATTTTTGAGTAAACGACCTCAGAATCGAGATCTGAAGGTTCCAACAGGTTCGTATGATGATATCGAACTTGGGCGTATGCCTGGTTCAGGTTTTGTATAACTCGGGAGCATTTTGGCGCCAATTATGGAAGTTAGCATTTTGGAAGAAATTTCTTAAGTTTGGCTTGGAGTGCATTTCAGCGTTATCGATGTTCGTTTGGGATTCCGAGACTGGGAGTAGCTCCGTATAGTGATTCTGGAGTTGGGAGCGCGATCACAAGTGAATTCGAAGGTTCGTAGGTCATTTTGAAGCCATTTGGCTAAAGATAGAAATTTGAAGGTTTTTGAGAAGTTTGACCGGGAGTGGACTTTTTGATATCGGGGTCGGAATCCAATTACAAAAGTTGGAGTAGGTCCATAATGTCAAATATGACTTGTGTGCAAAATTTAAGGTCAATCGAACATGATTTGATGGGTTTAAACACCAGAAGTAGAAGTTGGAAAGTTCAAAGTTCATAAAGCTTGGATTGGAGGTCGATTGATGATTTCAGCATTGTTTGATGTGATTTGGGGCCTCGAGCAGGTTCGTAATGTGTTTTGGGATTGGTTGGTATGATAGGTTAGGGTCCCGGGGGCCTCGGGTGCATTCCGGGTGGTTAACAGATTGAAACTTGAAATTTAAGAAGAACTCAAGCAGCTAGTATCTCGTATTTCCGCTTCTGCGGAAATGGGACTGCAGAAGCGGTCGAGCGTGAGGGCAGCCAGGACCGCAGAAGCAGCCATTGATCCGCTAATGCGGAACCGCAGAAGCGGTTGGCTGACCGCAGAAGTGAAAATGGGCTGGAGCCCAGGGACCGCAGAAGCGGAATATTTTCCGCAAAAGCGGGACCGCAGAAGCGGGATTATTTCCGCAAAAGCAAAAATCCCTGGAGGCAGAAGGTTATTTTAAAGTCGGGGATTGGCCATTTCTCTCATATTTCTCATGGCTTGGGGCGATTTTAGAGAGCTTCAAGGAGGAGATTTTCGTCGTCAATGTCAAGGTAAGTTATCCCCATCACTTTTGAGTTAAATATATCAATTATGTATGGATTTAAGCATGAAGATTAGTGTAAATTTGGGGTTTTGGTTGAAATCCTAGGAAATTAGAAATCTTGGATTTTGATTACGATTTCAAGTATGGAATTAAGAGAAAATTATATATTCGAGTTCCTAAGGTTATGGTTAAACTTTATCTTCGAAAAGTTTTGGATTCCAGGCACGTGGGCCCGAGGGCGTTTTGGTCAACTTTCCAATCGGGGTTAAGAATTGCTATAAATTAGTTTTGAATGATTATTTGAGCATATATTAATGGATTTGCGTAACCATTGGCTAGTCTTGGAGCGTGGTACATCAATTGAAGTCCTCAAAAGGGCGTGAAGTGCCGGTTATGAGTCTTCGGAGCAAGGTGAGTCTCCTTTCTAATCTTGTGAGGGGGAATTTACCCCATAGGTAAGTTAAATTGGTTATGTGCTCCTATTCGTGGGGGCTACGTACGTACGAGGTGACGAGAGTCTGTGCGTAGCTACTATTATGCTATTGTCCGGGTAGTTAGGACCCATCTACATGCTATACTTGGAATATCTGTAATCCTATTGACATTTGGTTTTCGTAAATCACATTGAATTAATAAATGGATTTCTAAAAAAGACTTAAGCTTTTTTTTCTCAAATTATTAAAGAGGGTTGGCATTTCTTGGATAATATCTCCATGTTGACTTATTGATTGATTGTCTGTTTGTGCGTGTTTATTTTTGGAACGGGCCGAATGCCTTGGTATATTAATAGATTCATCTATAGGTGCGCAGTCGACCCTCGGCAAGTGCACATTTATTTTTGTTGGATCGGGTCGTCGCCTCGGTATGATTTGTGCATGCTTGTATTGCTGCCTGGACTTATTTAAGTTATTACATGCCTCACTCTGGCTCGAGATCATTTTGTTAATAATGAAAAGAAATCTTGGAAAATTTCCTATGAAAGAATTATGTGTTTACTTGTTTCCTCTATCTGGATTAAAAATCATGTTCATAAAATAAATCCACTATTTAATATGTATATTAAGAATAAATAATGATTGGACTATTAGAGAGTGTCAAGTTGACCATCTCGTCTCTACCCCTTTGGGATTAGGCGAGATACTCACTGAGTACACGTTGATTACGTACTCATACTACAGTTCTGTGCATTTTTGTTGCACATGTATATATATACCTCTAGCAACCTACTGGGCATAGCAGCACGGACATTTCTAGGACTAGGTGAGCTGCATCATTCGAGGCGACCGCAGCTAGTGTAGTTCCTTTCAGCCTTTGTATTTTATTCCCTGTCCACCATATTTCGGACAGAGGTTGTATTTTATTTTCCGTATCAGTAGTTGCTCATGTACTTGTGACACCGGATTCTAGGGATATATTTGGATTTATTTGAAATTCTTACAAGTTGTTGAAATATTTCATTATTCATTCGGAGAAATATACTGATTCTTGTTTAAATTGTATAAAAGATATGTTTTCAAATTTTTTTTATAACGAGAATTTAATTAAGTATTCTAGTTGGCTTGCCTGACAACGGTGTCCGGTGGCACCATGACCCTTAGTGGATTTTGGGTCGTGACAACATGGTATCAGAGCACTAGGTTCCCGTCGGTCTCACGAGTCATGAGAAAGTCTAGTAGAGTCTTGCGGATTGGTACGGAGACGTCTGTACTTATCCTCGGGAGGCTACAGGGCTGCTAGGAGTACTTCCCTTCTTGATTTCCTTATCATGCGGTTCGATTCCTTTGACACTTATGCCTTTGATTTCTTCCTATTCAATCTTACGCGAGTGCTTGCTAGAAATCGAGAATTTAAAGAATTGAAATGGCACTACAAATGTGGTGCAGGATGATTTTTCCCGGTATAGTTAATTGGACTATAATAGTCGCATTATGGGGGATATTCTATTGTTTCAGCTCAGTAACAGAACTTCTAAGAGCCTTGAGGCTAGGCACAGGTTGCCATGATGCTTATGAGCGATTATTCCGCAATGTTGTTGTAATGGTAGGGTGTTGCCTATGTGTCGGGGCAGTGAATGAATTGAATGGAGGTTTACTCAGTGTGTAATCAAGGGATTCAGTATTTCATTCCCGGCAGGGGAAAGTCAAACGAACTAAGGATGGCCAGAAGTGGACTAGTGGAAGTAATGAAACGTGGTAATTGCAAGCGTGGTAGAGTTTTCCTCTACATTGGGGTGCTGTTGTACTAATTGGAGATACTAAGTTTGTCGATGTTATAATCTGCTACAATTTGCCTCTATGGCAGGATATTGTGAAATAGTATTGGAGTTACAACTGTCAAATATTGCATGGTGCGCTGGTTTAGGATTGAATCGGTATTTCAATGTTAACGGTTCGAGAAAGACGATCTTCAGAAAATTTTAAAGTTAGTAACAAATTGTGGATTCAAGTTCCAGGAAGATACATTTTGTTAAGGCAACAACTGAGCAACAAAGTATGAAGAAGGACATGTGGGAAGTTTCAGGTGGTGTTTAAAACTTCTAGAAGGCCAAGTATGAGGAGCAAGGTCGAGTGGTTAATTAAAGAGATGAGTTCTGCCAAAGTGGGAGAGTGTCGAGGGTTGCATATGGGCTTGGTAGTAGGATGACTACGCGCCTTAAAGAGAGTTTGGATCAAGTTGGGGATTTTAATGATTGGTGATTGAAGCCTGCAGGTATGATGTGAAGTATGGTCTATTATGCGGCAGAAGATTGATATAGCGGAAAGGAGCTGCTTGAAATGGAGGAGGGTGCAGCATAACCCTGAATTTGGAAGGATGTTTCCGCACATTTAATTGATGTCCGCGAGGGGCGAATGGACTTGTGCAACTGGAAGGTGAGCTCGGACTAAGGATGGGATATTGGTGCCATAGTGAATGTACCCCGTGCAGCAGTGTGGGAAGATGTCGGAAGGTGATTCCACTATGTGGGTTATTCCCCGTGAGCAGGTTAGCGGTCGAGTGGTTGGCGAAGCTTCTGCAAAGAATTATATTGGTTGTTTGACAACGATATCGGTGGTGCAAATGTGGTTAATGATTCATAATATGAAAGATGGGGATTTAGAGGAAGATTCCGAGAAATTTTGATAACTTATGGCGCGAGGTTATGTCAATAAGAAAGGTCGGGCGAACTCAAGAATGGTGAAATAATGGCTTCAAGCTAAGTGGGAGAGTCCCACCGCTTATGATTGGGCTGCATGATTAACTACTTGCGAAGTTTCTGGCAATTAACATATCGATGGGTTGTTTCAGCTACGAGAAAAGACCATAAGTGGCAATTCGAGCAAATGAATTATTGGAGGCATGCGATGGTTTTTATTGGCTCATGTTCGGGCTTGGAAAAAGGTTCAGGATTTATTCCTTGTATGGATACAGGTTTTAGAGAAAGCAATTTCGTCGGGTGCTTCGCCGAGAGAGTATTTGTGTGTTATAAGATTTATGGAGTGAATTATATTCGGAGTCAGAGCAGGTGGCTCTCAATAACGGTCCTAGTGAATTCAAGAGGTAAATTGTGGTGCCAATGATGTCGAGCTTGTAAGTACAATTAAGAATCAAGCTTTGTAGCAGTATGAGAAAAGGCACAGAATGTTCCGGGATGTTTGGCTTGTGGTGTAGCATTTGGGTGTTGTGAAATAGTTCATGGGAATTGAGACAGCCTGGTCTCACGATTCAAGGACACTCGGGGTGAGTGTAGATGGAGCATGTTATGTGTTGAATGGAGTTAGTCTTTAAGGCAAGCAAGGAGGAATTGGAAGAAGGTAAATTGATTAGCCATAGTTGAATTGGCATATTGAGGCCAGTGATCAGTTCGGTCCGCGAGATCAAGTTATCTGTATGATTTGTGGAGGTATGTGTGAGGCCTGTCGGCCGCCGTGATTGATGATTTACTGGGAGCATTCTTCTGTTATGGCTTGTTAAGTGGAAGCGAATTCCAGAAGGGCTATGGTGCCTTGGACCACTACTTGCAGATTTGCATATTCTACGGTTATGGGAAATTACCTGTGTATTGCTATGATTCTCCTGAAGTGAGTTAAGTGCAAGGTTCTTATATGATGAAAATGTGAAAATATTAATGAATTCGGAGTTATGATGAAAATCGTTTCCTATCGTATATTGGCACGTTGGGTGCAGTGAGAGGTATGGAAATGTGAAGCGAGGATCAAGGTTGCAGTTCGGTGTTGACAAGGATGTCACGGGCTCGGAGGAGCAAGGAAGGGGTTCAATGATTAGAGTAAATTGGTATTGTCCTCAGCGTCTGTAACGACCCGATCGGTCGTTTTTAGAAATCATGCCCCGATACCCCATTAACTGCTTTCCCTAAGTTCATTTCTGCTATTGTGGTTTGCCGGGACGTTCGGTATTAGGATTCGGAG
>MU739304.1:0-18236 GCA_026770625.1 Nicotiana glauca
CTTGCCTCCTTAGGTCTAATTTTTGTCAAAAATATGTCTCCTCCCTCTAAAATACCGTTTTCCCATGTATATATATACTAATTAGGATTGGGCCCAAACAATTATACCTTCTCCTACGCGAAAAAGGAAAATATTTCACGCCTGGACTGCCGTGGCTGCGGTGGACCGCGGCCAACCGCGGAAGGCACTGCCTCAAACCGCGGCGCGGACCGCGGTGCCAGCCGCGGTGCACATTCTACTGCATTTTGCACCCTGTTTCTCTTGGAATTTGGAAAAACATAAAAAATGAAAGTTATAGCCCTTTGAGTTAGCTTTCCAACCATATATTATGGAGCCCAAATGGAGGTTTGAAAAAAAAAGTTATGTCTATTTTACTAGACAGTATGCAATATGCCTCCTCGAGTCTTCGTTCGTACTTAATTATCAAATTTGATCCCCGAACACGATCCCGGCTTAATTTCGTGAGCTTTTACTTAGACTTCAAAGCTTCAAATCACTTAAATTTATTCCATAACATCTATATAGCTCGGAATCACACCTACAAGGCATAAAACACACAATTAGTGCNTATATCTTTCTACACCGCCATCTGCTCTATGTTTGACTTTATACACCCATCTACACCCAATAACATGTTTTCCCTTAGGTAAAGGGAATAGTTCCCATGTGCTATTAGCATATAAAGCTTCAAACTCCCGTGTCATGGCACTTTGCCATGCAGGGTACATAGCAGCTTTTTCATATGAAGTTTTTCACTATCATTGCAAATTTCTTTACAATGTGCTGACTATCAGGATGTAAGGCATCAGAAACAATGTAATTATTATGATAGAACATGGCATGTAGGGAGAAGTTGATTTCAAGTTTGGTATCTTGCAAGCATAATCATTCAATTGTGAAGGGAGTTTGTGTTCCCTATTAGATCTTCTAAAACTCAGTGGTTCTTCTAGTGATTGTTAGGGTGAAACCATGTCCTGTAGTTGTTCTACTAGAACATGTGGCTCATATGAAGAAGATACAGGTGGGAAGGTAGCAAGTGATGGATCAGGACTTGGGGAATTGATGTTTTCCTGATCACTGATGTTGCGGTATATATAAGTATCAGTGTGGTTAGGTGGATTATCAGTGAATGGTGCATTAGGAAAATAGGTTGGAATGCTAGTTGTAGTAGTATTGAGAGTGGAGGGAAAGATTGACTTATAGAAGGAAACATCTCTGGAAATGTGTATTTTCTTAGTGGCCAGACTTAGCACCTTGTACCCCTTTGTGCCAAAAGTATATCCTACAAACACATGTGGGGTAGTTCTTAGTTCAAGTTTATCTCTGAGAGGTTTTGGTATAGTGGAGTAACATAGACACCCAAAACTCCTCAAGTGAGAGTAATTGGGCTTCTTTTTATATAGGAGCTCAAATGGGCATTTGTTCTTTAGAGGAATAGTTGGAAGCTTATTGATGAAGAATGTTGCTGTAAGTATACACTCTCCCCAATATCTCAATAGCAATTTGGATTGAAAAAGCAGTGCCCTGGCTACTTCAAGGAGATATTATGTTTTCTTTCCACCACTCCATTCTATTGTGGTGTGTAGGGGCATGTCTTTTGGTGATTTATTCCTTTGGATTAAAAGAAAGAGGTTGCCTCATTGCTAGTGAACTCTAAATCATTATTAGACCTTATACATTTAATGGTTATTTTGAATTACTTCTCCACTATGCTTACAAAAGCCTTTATTATTTGTAGGGAATTGCTCTTGCAGCGTAAGAGATGTGTCCAAGTGGACCTACTGTATTCATCTACCAGAGTTAGGAAGTACTTGAAATTATTGTGTTTGGACACATGATAGTTACCCCACAGATCCACATGGAGTATTTCAAAAATTTCAGTAGTATCAGTTGTTCATTGGGGAAAAGAAAATCTAGATTGTCTGGCCATAGGACAAATGTTGCACATGAAAGGTTGTTTAGTGGAAAAGGTTGCAGGTATAGTAGGAATCTCTTTATTTTACTGAAGGGTACATGACCAAGTCTGAAAGCCACAACAGATCCACATTATCACTAAGAGATGAATTAGAAAGCAAACCAGAAACACTATCTTTATTATCACTATTGTAGATGGAATTATTTACAATAGGGAATGAGTTGTATGAGTGGGATAGACGGTTCATAGTATTTACATCATTAGTGTGAACAGAAAAACAAGAAGGATCACAATTTTGTTTGAGACTACCTTTCTTCAGGCACTTAGAACAGAGGAAGTACAACCCATCAAACAACTTACCAATCTCTAGATGCCTCTTCGGTGAAGGGGCCTGCAGTTGACATGAAGTGTCAGAGAATGATGCAATGCATTTAAGATGTAATGCTAGGGAACTGAGAGACACTAGGTTAAACTTGAAAGATGGAATGAACAAGACTTTATATAGGACAATTTTAGGTGTTAGGAACACATTTCCAATCTTAGTTACTTTGACTTTGTAACCATTTGGAAGTTTAAATAATAGAGGATATGGCAGACTTACTATATTTTGTAGGTGAGTTTTATTAAAAGTCAAATGGCGTGATGCCCCAGAATCTAATATCCATAATTCAATTTTTTTACTAAAACACTTGCATGATGGATTATCAAAATCAATTGAAGAAGTGCAAGCAATCATACCTGCAAAGTTTACTGATGCTCCACTAGACATGTTTGCACTGCTGAATTCTCTCCAATGTTTCCTATCTGAAAATGCTGCAACAAGCTGACAATTTGTCCATACTGCCCATTTGAAAGACTCACGTTTTGACCTTCTCATTGGAGTTTCGGCTCTTCTTTCTGCCGGGGTTCTTTTCCAAGGGTTTTGTTTGAGCTGGGCATAGTTAGTTTTATTTTTTTAGGAGTAGGATCCAGTGTGAGATGAATTAAATTGAAGCACTCTTGACTTTGTTATGCCTTGAGAATAGTGAGTACTTTGGTTGTGATGCCTAGGCTCAGTTTTTGACTCTTGTATAAGTACCTTAAATTGTATAAGCTTAACTTTGCTTAACTGCTTTGACTAGAGTGTCTTGATGAAAACAATCCTGAGTGAGTTATGTGCCATGTGTGTGTGAGGTTTGTGTGTTATTATGTGCATTGCATTTGATGTTTAGAACTTGCCCTGTGTATTTGCAAAGCGAAATAGTAGTTTTGTTCAGTCTTGTAAGTGTATAGACGTTTCTTTATTGAGCTAGATATGTATATTTTACCCACCTAATTGTTATGTATCGTAGTTAATCCCTTTGAGACTGTAATCCTATTTCTTTGGCAACCACATTACAAGCCTTGCCTATTTTTTTGAATTAATCATCTATTTGAACCTTCTAACCTCTCATGAGCACTTGAATAGCTATGAACTTTGTAAAAGTTAAAGTGTGGGGTGGTTGGTTTGGCTTTTGAGTGGAACTAATGAAATAAGGAGAAAGGTGCATTGTTTTAAAAAAGTAAGAGCCACTTGAATTGGAAAAGAAAATAAGAAAAGGAAAACATAGTTGTATTGTTGTGAAAAGAAAAAATATTCCTTGATAAGTGGTGACTCTTGATGTAATTGTGCTTGAAGAAGTATGGGGTAATATACATTGATGTAAAGGTGGATTTTGGTTTGACATAAGTATGGGGTTTGAATATTAAAGTATATGTATTAAAGTGCTTAGGGAGGTATAGTCACTCTTATATATAAATGTATCACTCCCGTCCCTCAACCTACATTACAACAAAATAAAGTCCTACTTGATCCTAGACTGAATGAGCTCGATTAGTAGAGTAGTACAATACGGGCAAGCCTATGATGCAACTGAATGTTATTTCTGAGAGTGAGTGAGTTCTTTATATCTTGAGTTCCTAAGTGTTCTTAAATTTTATTGTGTGGAACTACTCTCTTTTGTTGTTTGAGGGTACTTGATTCATGAAAGAAAGATAATGTTAGTGACCTCTACATTAGAGTAAGTGGGCGAGTTATAAGTTGATTGCTCGAGGACGAGCAATGGTTTAAGCGTGGGGTGTTGACGATAGGCTATAATTACGTATTTTAGTCAATTATTACATTCCAATTCACTGTACTTTAATTGAGTTTGAGCTTTAATCGCTAGTGTTTTGTACAAATTATGTATTTTATGCCTTGTAGAAGTATTCTGAGCTATGTAGATGTTACGGAATGAATTAAAGTGATTTGGATCTTTGAATTTTGAGTAAAAAATCAAGTAATTAAGCCGGGATCGTATTCGGGGATCAACGGTTGATAGAGCAACGAAACGAAGAATCGAGTAGGCATATTGCGCACTTTCTAGTAAAATGCACTTTCTAGTAAAATTCAAAGGGATAAAACTTTCATGTTTTACATTTTTTCAAATTCCAAACATAACAAGGTGAAAAATGCGCAACAAGTGCGCGGACGCGCACTGGCCGCAGATGTGAGGAAGAAATAGGCCAAATCCGCGGTTGAATCCGCGGCCGCGGATGACATGTAAAAGTGTCCCTTTTCACGTAGGAGAAGGTATAATTATTTGGGCCCGACCCTACTTGGTATATATACACGGAAAAATGGTATTTTGAACACCTTTGACATAGTTTTAACACAGATTTGACCTAATGAGGCTAAGAAGACTGGGGAATCGGCCTAAGGAGGAAAGAACACACTGGGAGCAAGGCGGAGAATTCTTCTACGGGGTTTTCACTTCCTTCTTCCTATTTCCATTATTGGTTATGAATTCTAGTATTGTAGTTACGCATACTATTATGAATAGCTAATTTGTTATCTAGGGTTTTGATGGAACCTTTTGTAGGATGAATTCTTGTTATATATTTATATAATTAAACTGTTGGATTTCTCTACTTATTCAACTACATGTTTGTTGTTGCTGATTGAATGACCATCAATTGACCTTGCCTATTTAGTGTGTACTGCTCGAGAGAGAGAGTACATATTTAGGTAGTTGTTGAATAACAGCACTCCTAACGTATGTGAGAGATCAATACGGAGAGTTTAAAGGCGGAATTAGAGATAACGAAACCTTGGTACGATCATAGTGAGCAGTGAATTAGTGCTAGCTAGTGTAGTTCGAGAGAATATACCTAGTAAATTGTGGTAGTTGCTCGAGAGGGTGCTACAACAATTAGAGTACTCACGATCGGTAGAGAATACTTAGGCGAAATTATTGAAGACGTAGCAGTTAACTATTCAATTAAAATGAAATATTACAACTATAACAGGCTTTTTCGTTTTCAAATTCAAATTCGTTGGAACAAAAGAGGCCCGGCTGGGTACTGACCAGACCAGGCCATGAGAATAAGAGGGTCCTTTCGAACAAAATCAAGACAAAGAAAAGAGGTCTTCTTTATTTTTCTTGATATTCTTGGCTCTTAGGATTCTGACAATTGGGAAAATCATAACTCTAGACCTCATAATCTTTTCTCCAACCCTTAGTATCCTTAGTTTTCAATTTACTTCATTAAATTGTTAGTTAATTAGTTAGACGTAAAAATCTTAATATTATAACTTAGGAATTGTTCGAGCTTGTCTTCCGAGTGATATTGAACAATTATAGTGAAACCTTAGTTCTCTGTGGGATTCGACTCCCGACTTTTAGACCGGATTATATTTGCAGTGACCGCTTATCCTTTTTAGGACTAGAGTTGGGCGTGATCAGTATCCATGGAGCTTATAGCACTTGCCTTTAGTGTGACCTTGTCGTTTGCAATAGTCACAGAAGGGTCGAGCCAGTTGAGTAGTTTGTCTTGAAATTTCTTCCTCCTAGGTTGACACTCAATGTTGTGGAATCAATATTCAGTTGATTCCTTGGTCTAAATTTCATCTGTTTCTCCTCAGTTTTAGAAGAGCAAATGCATGTGCCATGTTTGGCAAGGGATTCATCATAAGTATGCTTCCTCGAACAACCGTAAATACTTCATTGAATCCCATTAAGAATTATATCAACTTTCTATCCTATTCCGCCTTATGCATGCTTTCTTTTGCTCCATAAGTGCACATACAACTACAATGAATTTTGACACCGAGAGTGTTCAATTCTTCCTAGAGTTTCTTCATTTTTGTGTAGCAGCCAGTGATATCAAGCATGCCCTGACTCAAATCATTAATTTCTTTCTGAATTTGGTACAGCTTCGTCCCATTCGTCTGATCATATCGATCCTTCAGCTCCTTCCACAGCTCAACAGAGTAGTTTACATATTCAACACTGTCAGTTATGTCTTCTGACAAAGAGTTTAAGATCCACGAGGTGACCATATTGTCGCACCTTCCCCGTTAAAGAAAATGTGGAGACGCTACATCAGGTCTCTTACTGTCTCCGTTGATGAAACCTAATTTGTTTTTCACTAAAAGATCTCTAAGTACGCTCATTCTCCAGGAACGATATTCGATTCCGTCAAATGGAACTGGAACTAGTGTAGAACCTGGGCTATCAGAAGGATGTATATAAAGAGGGCAACCAGCATCGATTATCGTCTGTGTCGTCGCCGTTGTGGTTGTCTCATCAGTCTGTTCTGTAATCGCCATGGAAATTTCTTGAAAAATAGTTGAATCGGTCTTCGTATATTGAGATTTCTTCTATTCGTCGACGAAGCATCACTGCATGTGTTCGATTCAAGTCTTGCCCAAATTGTGATTGATGAAGAAAACAAAAAAAACCTAGATTACTCGATGATCAGAAATAGTAGAACGAGATGAAGCGTGGTCATTGATAGAACCTCCGCTCTGATACCATGTTGAGATTTCAAGTGTGAAACGAGCTCTGAATCCCCTCCAATGGAGGATACAGAAGCTTCTAAAAGAAGCTCAAAGAGAGAGATAAAAGGGGAGCTGCTGAAAGTTGATTAAGCTGTGAAATGAACATTACATTGAATGTAACTAACATTGTTCAATATATATACAAAGCTATGGGCTAACTAATCACAATACTAACACTAACTAACTAACGTTACTAGCTAACTAAAGCTAAAGATGCTGACTCATCACTATTACAAAGATAAATACAACACACAATTCAATAGTCTTAATAAATCTTGAGTACATGATGAATAGTAAATCTAGCCATCGTCAATTCAAAAGGTGAATTCCCAGAATATGAAGTAAATTAATATTGTACTGTCGAAATAAAGAGGGAGATGAGGCAACTGATCCTTTAAATATACTTCAACATCAAACTTTTTATGTTCCAGAAAATTTGGGAACACGTATGTATGGAATTACGGATACCTGCTGTCAATTTTATTTGGACGGCGATCAAAATTGCTCAAACTATATTTAAGGGACCATTTTGAACCTATCCCAAACATAAGGGGCTACTTTCGTAATTTTATCCTAGTATTTCCATCTCTAGTTCTCTCCAACAAGTAGAGGCGAATCCGGGATTTAAATTATATGGGTTCAACTTTCAAGGTTTTTAGCATTGAACCCATTATATTTTTGAAGTTATGGGTTCATATCTATTTATTTTTGCAATTTTAATATATAAATTTTTATTCCGCATCGAAAATTATGAGTTCAACGGTTTTGAAAACTACATTCGCTCGTGCGTGCAAAAAGTACTTATTGAGATTTATAGAGTTGCACATCCTGGAATAGAGGTAAAGGGAAGGAAGGCGCGGTGGAGAAACGTTTCAGTAATTAATTATGAAGAAAAAATTATAACAAAAAGTAAGAATATCATACCATTTAGCTTGTTTGGTACACAGGACAACAATATCATACAGTTTAGGTTGTTCGGTACAAAGAACAAAAATCATAGTACAAACTCTTGTAAAAGACATTGGATTTTTGTAATAAGATCAAAACACAAAATTTTGTGGTTGAAGTCAAATTATAAGTTAAGATTATTTAGGTGGGCAGTAAGTTGGTCGAAAAGCCAAAGGACCAGCAGTATAAATTACAGTTTTATAATCACTTCTATTGATTCTCTTGTCTTCAAATCTGAGTTTTGCACCATTGAGTCCATTGTTAATGTTACTAAAAACATTGCATGTTTCTAAAGGAGAAGAGACCAATTTCACACGACATGACTGAAGAGGATGGTCTAAATAAGAATTCCCCATTTCAAAACCTTGTAATTCTGCATAGAAATAACCATATTCATTTGTTTCAAACGCCTTGTAAAAGTTTACTCTTTTCTTGTAGTTTTTGCAGATGATACTAATTTTAGCTGCTGCAATTGGCTTAGCTTCTGATAATGACCATGATCCGTATTTATTGCAACTTTGGCAATAAACCATACCCTCGATCACCACGTTTACAGTAGTCTCCATTGGCTTGGCCGGGACATGAGCATACGCGAATGTCAATGGTAATGCCAGTGCAAGAAGGAGGGAGAAGACGATTAGGATAACTTGGAATTTAACTGCCATTTTTTGGAATTAAAAGATGTGGAAGAGATTATTATGTGAGTTTTGGAATGTTTGCTTGATGATGTTGAGATGATTTATAGATATAGTTATTGGCATTAGGCTGTTTTGATTTTGTTGCATCACTGACGTGAAGGCTACTAACTGTATTTGTTAAAGTTGGAAGATTCATCCTAGATTGGTTGCTAACGTGATGACCATTTTCTCAAGTTTGTAAGTTTGATGAACTTAAAGGGGTTGACTAATCTGTTTATTAATAGGATTTAAGTTCAATGTAGAGATTATGTACAATTACCTATTGCACCATTTAGACTTTCTAAATTTTATTTAGGGAAAATACCACCGTATAGCTGCTCTTAAAATAGTACCCGAAAAATATATATATTTTTTGTATTATGTATGTTATATATATTATACAAATTTTATATACTTTTTCGGCTACCAAATATAAATAGTTTCTGATAAGGGCTAAAAGTGATAATAACCCTTTACTTTAGAATTTCATCCTATAGTTCATATAATACGAAAAATTACGTACAACTTAGTCTACTCTTATTTATGTAATTATTTTTTCCTAATTTTATTATCTTAACCACCGTGATAAAATATGTAACCGTACATATTGTTAAACAAATAATAAACAACTTTCATTGTCAAATCTTTTGGCAAAGATCACCTTTAGCCCGTGACCGGAAGCATTTACGTTCGGTAACCGCAAAAGAGTGTAAAATATGTATATTTTTTAAATATAACATACATAATTGTATATATAAACAAAAAAATATTTTTTTTAACTACTATTTTAAAAGCGGCTATATAATGTAGTTTTCCCAAATCTTTTCATCGTTCCTTTGATTTGAGTATTTCCTGTCCTATGGACCAATATAATGTTTCAAAAACACAGTTACAACTCATCTTAGTAAGTGTTCATTTCTAAATGTGGATAGTTCCTTAAGAGAAAGAATGAATTCTATTGAAATACATTACAACAAAATTTGCTTCAAATTGAGAATTATGTTCTTTTCCTTTTGTATGCATAAAAGAGATAAATAGGTGCAAATAAATATACAAAGGGAAATAACTATGCTTTTCATATTCTGACTTTGTCATTTGGACGCCAAAAGCCTTTCTTACCAACAAGAAACTGCTCTTGATGCAGAGTTACTGACCAATGCAGCGAACGTAAAATCGAGCTAAGCTTGTTAAGCATCTGCATTGTGTCCTGAACTAAAAGAAATCCGCCCGGTCTCAGTATTCTATCCATCTCCACGACAACTTCCGCGAGGTCACATCTGCGATATAAAAAGACCAATAAGTTCGCCTCGTGAGAAAAATTTAGGATATCAGCAGAGACGGATTCAGAATTTAAACTTAATGCGTTCAACCTCTAAGGTTCTTAGTACCGAAATCGTTGTACTTTCAAAATTACGAGTTCAATATTTAATATTTAGTTGAAATTTTGGTTACTGCCATATGACTAGGAGATCACGGGTTCGAGCCGTGAAAACAGCCCCTTGTTGCAGGGTAAGGCAACGTACAATAGGCCCCTTCCCTGGACCCAGTACATAACGGGAGCTTAGGGCACCAGACTACCCTTTTTCATGGTTTTTCACTATATTTTATATTTTGTATTGAAAATACTGGGTTCAATTGAACTCATAGAATATAAGTTCAATCTGCTTCTAGATACCTGTTAATGGGACGAGGATACTTTAGAAAAGCAAGCAAGCTAAAAGGAATGAAACTAAAATAGCTGTGTTGTTCATATTAAAAAAAGATCGATAATAGAAATGAGAAAGTATTTACTGAACCTTTGAGTTAAATTTCCGAAGAGGAAGCTGGAATGTAGAAGATCATATGTCCGAGGATAGGTATTGAAGGACTCGCACCAGTCATGGTACATACCAATCAGCCCTCTATCAAAGATAATGGAGAGAGTATCTGGCCCATTGATGGGAACGACATTCATTACCCATAGGGGTCGATCAATTATTGCTGAGGCAAACCTGTAATGGAAAATGCCCCAAGAGAATGAGCAGAGAAAAGAAAGCAGACAAGATAAAGCGATTCCAACATACAACTCTCTTACCCTCCATAACCGGCATTCATGTCCATCACGTTCCTCACACTCGACCAATTTATAGCAAGGCCGCCTATGTAAACATCTGACACCAGTGCTGCCCAGTGTTTTGTGTCCTCGTCGAAAACCTCTTCAGCATCTGTTTTTAGGGAGAGGCGTTGAGGTTTATTGTTGAGCCTCCGGGGCCAGGGTGCAGGCCACTCATATGTATTACCAATGCTGCTTGTCGGGAGTGGTACAAGACAATTGTCAAGAGGCGCATACCTGGACATAGGACATAAAAAAGATGATTAAGGCGGAACGATGACCATGTGATAAAGTTAAGGATATAATGATATTCAAGGTGTATTGAGCATACCATGAACTATTTGGTCTATTGTTCTGGTCACATAGGGGTGGATTATTTTCTTTGCGATTATCATAACAGGAAGATGTAACTGGCTTTTGATATATAACTAGCCCAACTCCAGCCGAGTCAAAAAAGGTCTTCTTCACCACTTTCCAGCATATTGCTTCAGTCAGTGAAACCATAGCTGCAACGAGAAGGAAAGTAAAGCGCCATTTAGAATAACAAACTCACTTCAAGAAGATTTACATTTGCAGCTCTTTGGTTTATTGTCCTTCACATAGATTTTCGATAAAATTTGTTGACAACAAACAGAATGAATTTATCGATGAGTAAAAACCTTTCCAGACTTTCTTATCCCTTTCGTCGTCCCGATAAACTGGCGTTGCTGACCACACGAAAAAACCTCCCGGCCTGAGAATTCTGTTTAGTTCCATCAATGGTTTTCCTCCTGCGATTAGAATATCGATTACCAAGTAAACCAATATAGATTATGGGTTTGATAATTTGGAAGTAGTGATTACCATCTCCATCCCAGTGAACCCTGCATCTTGCACAATGAATCATATCGTAAGCATTATCTGGAAATGCCAGCTTTTGAGTTCCAATGACTGAAAGAGTAGCAGGGATCCCACGCTCGAGCGCGAACTGTATCTGAGCCTCGTGTTCATCCTTTGGTGCAAATGACATAGTAATGACATTTTTATCTAGCAAATAGCCGCCAAAGCTAGCAACACCGCAGCCAACGTCTAAAATGACCCTTATATGCTTTCCCCATTCAATTTCCGGCAAAGTCTGAATAAAAAAATAAGATAGATCTCAGCTTAAAATACAATTAGCACAATTGGGCTGCACCAGACCATCACCAATTCCGGAATATTGACTGTACAACCAATAAAAGATAAGCAAATACCCTCCCCTCTTCATAAACAAGAAAACAATCAGAAAAGGAAAAGAAAGAACAAAGATAAAGAACATGAGAACAAACGAAATAGTACTACTACTTCTTCTGATACTTGCTGTACGCTGAATATATAGTCAAACTACATGCAATATGATGTCCATTAAAGTGGACGCAGTCTTAACTTTGTCACAAGAAAATGGCTTATACTGATAACTTATCCCTTCGAAGTGATCACACAACAAAGCATAGAAACAACAACATACCTAGTGTAATGCCACAAGTAGGGTCTAGGGAGGGTAGTGTATACGCAGACCTTACCCCTATCTTGAGCAGGTAGAGAGGTAGAGAAGTTTCCGATAGACCCTCGGCTCAATGAAAGCAAAATCACAGTAGTTTAAAAAGAAATACGATAGCGAAGAAGACATGAAAAAAGAAACGGTACAACAGCAAGATAATAATAAGAAAACCAAAGCAGACAAAATTGCATAGAGATTATCAAAAATAATTATGCATTAAAGCTTCTGATATCTTCCAAGTCGTATTTCTAATAAAAAGTATGGTCAGCATAATTTCATTCAACTGACAAAAGCAATGAACTAGGATAAGAATGAAATCCAACACAATGCAAAAGCAGTAAACATATACTATATACTATTGTAGGGAAGCAGAACAATAAATATGTAAAAGTAGGCACACTACCTTCTCAATGGATTCAATATAGTTCGTCACTCCATCCTTGAACTGTGTTCCACCACCAGGAAAAACAAGATGATCGCCAGTTTTGACCACCCAATTCTGGTCCTTCTTATATTCCACAAGCTTAGGATGAGGAACGTTGTTGTACCATATCTATCCAAAGTAAAATATAAACGACGAAACAGTTAAGTCATGGTATTTTAAGACAAGCAGAACAAAATATATGACTAGATTGAATTCGATAAACACACATTAATTTCATAAGAGGATTGCAACATGTAAATAAAGAGGAAATCAATTCATATTTGAACCTATAATGCTCACTAAAGTTGAACTCGAACAATATGAAACTAGTGAGTGGACTACAATGATCTGTATGCAGACCTATAATTCCAAAGAGTCATATGGCAAGCTATTTTAGCCCAGCAGATATTGCACATATAAAAAAATGTCATCACTCAAGGAATAGTAGGATGGTTGTTTCTAAGAACTATGGTGCCCGTAAACAATCCAGGCAATAGCTTAATCCCAAATCATCTCAGCTGTATATGTGCCACTGCCATTCACAATTTCATTTCAGGAGAATAAATAGGAAAATAAAGAAGAAGAATATTGCTTGTAAACGATTCTGCAACTGATGATAAATTACAGACTGCGTTATCCACTACACGAATGCAAAGCCATTGCCGCGGAGATAAATGTCCAATTTCTTTCTCAATAAAAGGCAGCTAAGGAGAGTCGCAAGCAGAGGCAGATTTAGAGTGGTTTCTACGAGTTCAATTGAACCTATATATCGCTTTAGGCTCAAATTACACACACACACACACACATATATATATATATATGCAAAAATATATTAAATGTATGTAAAGTATATAATAAGATCACCTCATTCTGAATATACTAACTAAAGGGCAACCCAGTGCGCTAAGCTCCCGCTATACGCGGAAAGGGCCGAACCACATGGGTCTATTGTAAGTAGCCTTACTTTGCATTTTTGCAAGAAGCTGTTTCCACGGCTCGAACCCGTGACCTCCTGGTCACATGGAAGCAACTTTCTCCGTTATGTCAATGCTCCTCTTCGTTTCTGAACATACTAACTACAACAACAACAACAAGCCCATTGAAATCCCACAAGTGGGGTCTGGGGGTAAAGTGTACACAGACCTTAGAGCTTAGACCTTACCCCTGCCTAACGAAGGTAGAGAGGCTGTTTCCGAAAGAGCTCGGCTCAAAGGATCTGAACATACTAAAGGAAATAAAAGTTTTTGCCAACCAAAGCCCCAACACTACTAAGCACGCTCGTGTACAACCACCAAAATAAATACACTGGTAACAGGACAGTCAATCCTTAGCAAAAGCTATACTTCTTACCTCTCTATGACATTATGTACTATGCCAATAAATTCTAACGGCTAGGAACACTATGACTCATTGTACTATAAGAATAAAATCCAGTAGCTATAACCACTTTAAGATCCAGTTTCCACTGAGCCTAAATTAACTTCTGAAGTCATTAAACCAAGTATACCAAGCCACAGTTAAAAACTAAATTAGAAAACAAATTAAATCTTACCAACAAAAACATATCAATCTCACCATATCCCTACTCTTAGGCCATGGAACTGGCAATTTATACCCATCAGGCAATGGAATCAAACACTTTGGACTTGGCTTAGGACAATGTCTTTCCCTATGCTCCATATGTCTTCTTGATTTTAATGCTTTTATTGCCTCCAAATTATCAAGACAAGGTATATAATCAACAGCAACTGAACCCTTACATAATTTCCAATCAAAATTATCCATTTCCAACTCATCCTTTTTTGTATTATGTGAAAGAATATTATCATTCTTGAAATTTTGTAAAGATGGGGTTGGACTAATACTACGATTAATATGGGGTTGAGCAATGTCGGTGACAAGGTAAATAGGGGATTTTTGAGAGTTGGAAATGAAGATGAAAGTGACAAAGATTAATAAAAGAAAAAAGATGAATAAGAATGGGATTTTGCGTTCTTTGAAAAGGTTTTGCATGGCTATGGCCATTTCTTGGATTGAGCTTAGTTTTTGGAAAAACAAATGGAGATGCAATGAAGATCTAGAGAAAAAAAAGAGGGATATAATTAAAGAAGATGTTAAGGGGTCAGGGGAAGGAGCCAGTCAACAACTTGATACTACTATATGCTCATTTACTCTTTAAATTTAGGTTTTATATGCTATGTAATTAATATTTTTTACTTTCAAGAATAACTACTAATACTAAGAACAAAGTAAAACAAAAATAATTAATTATATTTTGATTTTCTAAAATAATAAGTATTTCAAATTCTCTATTTTTAGTAACCACGATAACTGAAATAAACCCGAGGGAGTAAAATTAGTTCTATCTTGATTTACTAAAAAGAATAAGTAACAAAATTTATTTTTTGTATAGCATATAACAATAATAATAATAATAATATACATTATAATTTCACTAGTGGGTCTGGAACTATATCTAGTGTACGTAATTTTACCTATACGTTGTACACATAAATAGAAGCGAATCCAGAGGATGAGCGCACTATTTTAAAGAGGTGGATTTAAAATTTATATTTGAGGGGTTTAGCTTTAGTTTCATATCATGAACCCACTACACTTTTGAAATAATATGTTCGAAATTATATTCCTTTTGAAATTTTAATGATTTTCGTATATATTTTATTCTCCGTGTCTAAAACAAGATCGTTCAGAGTGAGATTTGAATCACTAATTTTATTTGTAGAGGTACACACAAAATATAATTGCACCATAAGAGTCTTTGAGCATGAATTCACACATATATATTTAAATATTTTTAAAAAATATAACATTATTATACATAATTTAGGGAAAAGAATATGTACGCCGCTGCACATAAAGAGTTACTCCCTCCGATCCATAATAAGTGATCAATTTGCTTTGAGCACACCCATTAAGAAAATACTAAATTGTAGACGAAAATAGTTAGTGTGTCTAAATTACTTTTCATTGAATGTTGCACCATAGTTATAGTAGTATTTACTTATCTTCTCAAATGTGAGGAGTAAGTGACTTTTTAAGAATACATATATAAGGGTAATTTTGAAAAAATTAATTAATTAATTTTTTATTATATAAATGAAGCGCTTATTTTGGTTTAAAAAAAAATTAATCATTTATTATTTATTATGGACGGAAGAAAATATAAAATGATAATGTTTTTGAAATATCATTAAAGGGGAGAAGACAAAAGAGGCAAGGCCCCACGCGGAAAGAAATCTACTGACATGAGAATCTATTGGAGAGTATTTGACTGTTTCTATCATTATCATGTACTTAAATTTCCTTTTACTCGCCGTAAAACAGCAAAGCCAATTGCTTTTGTTTTATGAAGCACATGGATTGTTGGATTACATATGTACGTGTAAGGCAGAGAGCTCCGAATCCAATGCACACTGTTTTGGTTGCACCGCCACTCTCCGCTCAAATTTAAATAACTTATTTGTGTTAAATTTTGCTTTACTTTTTAAATTATAAATTTAAAATTTAGTATTAGTATTTTTTTCGTTATAATTTATGTAATAGTGTTTGATTGGATACAGAATCTACAACAACAACAACAACAATAACAACCTAGTGTAGTCCCACAAATGAGATCTGGGGAATAATGTGTATACAGACCTTATCTCTACCCCGATGGGATAGAGAGAATGTTTTCGAAAGACCCTCAGCTCAAAAAAATAAAAAGACAAAAAGAGACAATATATCAGTACCATCATAGAAATAATAATAACAGCACAATAACCTGCGAATAGATGAAAGGCAGAAATAATGACGAGTAAATAAGGCTCGACACTATGAAAACGGAAGAGTAGTGTAAATACAGCACTGACCACCAGTAGTCTAAGACTAAATCCTATCAGCCTATCCTCACACTGGTAGACTAAATATGCTCAACTACCTCCTAACCCACAACTTTAATGCTCAACCTCCACAGTTTCCTATCAAGTGCCATGTCCTCAGAAATTTGAAGTCTCGCCATATCCCGCCTGATCACCTCTCCCCAATATTTATTTGTCCGCCCTCTACCTCTCCTCGTACCCACCAACGCCATCCACTCGCACCTCCTTACCGGGGCATCCAAGCTTCTCCTCTAAAAAAGTGCCCGAACCATCTGAGTCTTGCTTCCCGCATCTTGTCATAAATAGGAGCCACGCCCACCTTCTCCGGAATATCTTCATTCCTAATCTTATCTATCCTAGTGTACCCGCATATCCACCTCAACATCCTCATTTCTGCTACTTTCATCTTCTGGGTATGTGAATTCTTAACTATCCAACACTCAGCCCTATACGACATAGTCGGTCTAACCACTGCCCCTATAAAACTTACCTTTGAGTAGCGGAGGCACTTTCTTGTCACACAGGACTCCAGATGCTAACCTCCATTTCATCCACCCCACCCCTATACGGTGCGTGACATCCTCATCGATCTACCCATCCCCATGAATAACTGATCCAAGGTACTTGAAACCGCCTCTCTTCGAAATGACCTGCGATCTAAGCCTCACGCCCATGCTCGCTTCCCTCGGCTCGGCACTGAACTTGCACTCAAGATATTCCGTCTTCGTCCTGCTCAACTTGAAGCCCGTTGACTCAAGGGCCTGTCTCCAAACCTCCGCGTCTCGTCAATTAGAACAATGTCATCAACGAATAACATACACCATGGCACCTCTCATTGAACATGGTATTTCAATGCATTTATCACTAGAGCAAACAAGAATGGGTTGAACGCAGATCCTTGGTGTAACCCCATAACAACTCGAAAATGCTCGGAGTCGTCTCCCACTGTCCTAACCCGAGTCTTAGCTCCATCATACACGTCCTTAATCGTGCTATATAAGCAACCGACACACCTTTAGCCTCTAGACATCTCGAAAGAACCTCTCTGGGAACTTTGTCATACGCTTTCTCCAGATCAATAAACACCATGTGCAGATCCTTCTTCCTATCCATGTACTGTTCCTCCAACTTCCTAATAAGGTGGATAGTTTCCGTAGTAGAACGACCCGGTATGAACCCGAATTGATTGTTTGATACAAACACCGTCTTCCTCACCCTCGCTTCTACTTCCCTCTCCCACACTTTTGCTGATACAGCATCTACAAAACAAAGAAAATTATTAAAACTTATGATGTAAAATAAATTATGTAAATATTTGTTTTGCTATACATCACTTCATTACGTGATGTGTTACGATTGATATTGACCAGACTAGTTGAGAATGAAATGGTGATTGTTCCCTTGCAAGAAAAATGCATTGGTAAAGAGGGTGCTAGAGCAACCTTTGCTAGCTTCGAAGTCGTGTCGAATTCAGAATTTTAAAGTTATGGGTGCTCGTTGATAAATATTTTAAATTAAGTAAAAAAAAGTTTAGCTGTGAGTGTTCACTTGATATTTATTTAAATATTTTTATAATTACATATGTTAATTTACTAAATTTGCTCAAAAGTAATGGATGCTCGAGCTCTGACTTAGACATATACAACCCCATTATCTTGCCCGTTTTGTTCATTTAGAAAAAAGAAAAAAGTGAAAAACGGATCATATACCAAGTTGTAAAACGGAAAAGGGCCAAAACTGCCCATTTGACACCCCTACCAAGGCATAATTAATAAAACGATTGCCCTCATCGTTATCTTTTCGGCTCAAGAATGCCCTTACGACTAACGGTCATGTTAGATAAAAAAAATTTAATTAATTTCCACGTGTCATAACGAAAAAGGTTAACTGCCCCTATACTATTGGAGTTGGTACAATAATGCCCCCATCTCAAAAAATCT
>MU739304.1:20420-31131 GCA_026770625.1 Nicotiana glauca
CCCCCCCCCCCCCCACCCTCCCCTCTAGCGTGTGTGCGTTCATATTCTTCTTGTTCTTCTCATCCTTTTTAACCTTGCACTATATTTGAATAATCACTACAAACATCATTAAAGTTTTATTTTTAGACAACCAAATTTTTTTTCACCAATACGATACATCATACAACTTTCAAAGACCTTGTTGGGCAAAAAAAAATTTAATTAATTTCCATATGTCATCGTCCCATTGGCCTAACTGAAGACTCACCTAAATTAAATAAACTCACCCACATTCTAAGACCCTTTTCCTCCATTTCTTCTACTCTTTTTTTTAAAAATTATTCCACCAACTAGAACTCTCATACACCCATTTTTTTCTCATAAGCAAACAAAACTCTCTCATATAGTTAATCACCTTCCTCTTCTTATTTCTTTGTATATTAAATGTACACATCAATACTCCTATTTTTCCCATCACAGATATATCATTAATCGTTAGTTTTTCTTACTACACTTTACTGCTTCATATAACAAGCTCAATCAAGTATTTATTATAGTCACATTCACCAATAAGTCGTATTCTCTCATATTCTCAGGCATATGATCTCAAATATTTCTCTTGATTTAATCGTCTCTTTTTTAAAATTGGAGGTGTTGATATAACCTGAAGAGTATTCTCGTACAATAGCTTAATTTATGGATATGGTCGGATGTTCAGACTATGGTAAGCCAATGAAGAAGAAAAAGGTCGAGGTCCAAGCAGAGACCAAATAAATCATTGGTATAATCAAAATTGGATGCGAAGTTGTCAAGAAATATACAACGAAAAATATTGCAAATGCTCAATGATCATTATTATTGACACTCTGTTAGTGTTTATATATTCAGGTGAAAGTCGTATGACGTAAAGTATTGGTGACTAAAAATTTTGGTTGTCTGAAAATAAAACTAAAGATGTTTGTAGTAATTATTCAAATAGAGTGCAAGGTCAAAAAAAGGATGAGAAGAACAAGAAGAATATGAACGCACACACACTAGAGGGGGGACAGTGGAGGGGGTGGGGGGGGAGAGATTTTTTGAGATGGGAATATTATTGTACCAACTCCAATAGTCTAGGGGTAGTTTTGACCTTTTTCCGTTATGACACATGGGAATTAATTAATTTTTTTTTTTATCTAACACGGTCGTTAGTCATAAGGGCATTCTTAGCCGAAAAGATAACGATGAGGGCATTTTTTTCAAAATAGGTGGACGGAGGATATTATTGTACCAACTTCAATAGTCTAGGGACAATTTTGATCATTTTCCGTTAATAAAATATAGTTCAAGATTCTCACCATGGTATAGAAAATGGGATGATTAAGGGGCGTCTACTCCTACAAAAGTTGAAATATTTTAAATCCTTTTCATAAGCTGACCAATTTTGAAGTGAATAATTCTTGGAGCTATACTCTTCAGCATTAATAATTTACTACTCTTTAGAAATGGAAAACCAGAGGAGCTTCTGTTTCAAGTGAATTGCCAAAAAAATCTAAGTCGAGAATAATCAGGCAAGCTTTCTATCAGTAAGCTTTTTTTTTCTTTTGGCAATTAAATAATTTTTATTAATTACCGAGTAGCTATACAAAACAAGGGCAAAACAAATTAGTTCACACCCCTTTCAAAAACTATATCATGTGCAACTAGACGCCTTAAAACATCCAGACACCTATAGTGGACGACAAAACACCTATAATAAACAAATAAACTTAAATAATTTTCTGTTGCCTCTAAGGTCTCATTTGTTTGCACTTAATGGAGGTCTGAATCTTAATCATTCAGATCTCAAATATTAAGTGCGTTTATTTTTAAAGTTTGAATCTTAATTATTCAGATCTTAATCATTAAGAGTGTTTGTTTTTTTTACTTTACAACCACTTAATGGGTCTGAATAGGTCTGTATGATTAAGATCTATAACAGAGACTTAATTTCATTAAGATGCTATCACATATTCATTATTAATTGCCGTCACCGCCTACCATTATCAATTACAACCATGCCACCACCACCACCACCATACTCAACCACCACCATCACCACCATCATGCCACCATCATCCTTAATCATAGCCGCCACCATTATCAACCATCACCACCCACTATCCCCACCACTCCGACCACCCACTATTCCCAGCACTCCGACCATCATCATTCTCACCTACAATCAACACTCATCCACCTCAATTAACACAACTGACCACCCCATCACCATCAACAACCACAGTCAGTGCTGCCCATTTTATAACCTACCACCTTCCTCAGTCACAACTATTACCACCGTCTGCCATTATTAACTATCACCATTCACCACCACTATCCTCAATCATAATCGACACCACTACCAATCACTACTAGCTACTAGCATGAACCACCATCATCAACCAAAACTACCACCAGTCATCGCCTCTAGTCGACTTTTACTCGTTAGCCATCACCACCAACAACTATCATATTTTTAAAAACTATATATTTTATTGATAGAATATTAGATTAGTTAGTATTTCATTTGAATTTTATGTTTATTAATTTATAAATAAAAATAAATTTTATTCATTCAGATGTTAAAAATCAAACAGTCTTAATTATTTCTATTCAGATCTTAATACACATCTTAATATATTCAGATGTGTATTCAGATTCAAGTGTCTTAATCTTAAAAAAAACAAATGAGGCCTTAAGTTCAGTGCACTGACAATATATATTAAGTGAATTTATAATAATAAGTAACTTCATATCAAGTTTAATATGGTAATGTGAAAAATATTGTAATAACTTGATATAACACTTAAATCTCATTTCTTTTTCAACTTTCCACTTGTGTGAGGATTGGTGATTTAGGGGGACAGGTTGAGTAATTGCAATGGAGCATGGCAGGCCCAGCCCATTCCGCTGCAGCACTCTTTCACTCTAGTTAATGTTCCATACATGATACAACCTTGCCCCATTTTATAGATTTTTTTCTCTCTCTTTGCCATGTGAATAATTTTTAAATTATTTTTTTTGCTTTTTGATCATCTTTAGTTCTTTTGTCTTTGACAATATTTTTCTATTAGTCTATTTCAAGAAGATTGACACCTTTTATTATTTTCTTAATAAGAAGTATTTATAGCTCTACAAATGTTGTAACAGGTTTAACACTACTAATTTTAAAAGTTTTACAAAATACAAATAATATGACTTATTTAATATTACATATCTCAAAATTCTTTTTCTTATTTATTAAAGTTTGTATCAAATCAAACTAGGATAATCTTTTTGAAACGAAGCGAGTATATTTATCATAATATCATCGATCTGGAATATTTATTTTCTTTAGATATCTTGGAAAACAAGAAGTCTCATTAGCTTCACACTTCAATAATTTCCATTACATAGGAACCTCGAATCTAGGGACCTTGATGTGAGTTGTAACCCCCTTGCTTTGATAAGATCAATGTGATCCTTTTTGAGATATTAAATGTGAATAAATTTACTTAGAATATGCCAAAAAAGTACTACCTTCGGTTCACATTAAGTTTTAGCACGTCAATTAAGAAAATACTAAATAAAATACCTAGTATGACTAAATACCCTTAATTAAATATTTAATGTGAGGAGTAAGAAAACTTTTTACGGAAATGTACATAAGGGAACAACAACAACAACAACTCAGTATATTCCCACTTAGTGGGATCTGAGGAGGGTACTGTGTACGCAGACCTTACCCCTATCATGGGGTAGAGAGGTTGTTTCCTAATAGACCCTCGGCATCCTTCCCTCCAAGAACTTCTCACCTTGCTCTTGGGGAGACTCGAACTCACAACCTCTCGATTGGAAGTGGGGGTCGCTTACCATCAGAGCAACCCCTCTTGTCATGATATGTACATAAGGGTAATTTTGTAAAAATAAATTGAATTTTTTCTTGATTATATAAATGGACACTTATTTTGGACAAAAATAAAAAGTAAATTGGTCAGTTATTATGGACCGAAGAGAATATTAAATTCGGTACACCAATGACAGGGCAAGGCCAAGTGCATATCTGCAAATCTTCTGTTCTTTCCCCCCAAAAAGAATGCAAATATTTATTTTTCTTCCATATACTGCAAATCTAATTAAAGCTTAGTGAAAAATTTCAAAAAAATAAAACAAAACCGCCCACCGTGGGGCTCGAACCCACGACCACAAGGTTAAGAGCCTTGCGCTCTACCAACTGCGCTAAACGGGCTTTCTGCTCGTGTTTGTTGATTTAATTTAATAAAACAATTGATGGCACTGCCAAAAGAATGATCTTTTCTCGCACTTATAAAGACAATCAAACTGCTTACTTCTTGTTGACAACCATTATCAATTAAAATACTATATATAGCATACTATTATTTGGCTTCAATCAATCCAAAATCTATTTTAACTTGAAGTTGTAAGGCAAGTTGTAAATACTTGACAATGATTTTGAATGGAAAGTTTACAAGGGGTTGATCGATGGAACGTAAAGGAAAGAATTTGAATAGACAAGAAAAAAGATGTTCCACTGCCCGGAAAAAATAGGTACGCGGCGCGAATTCGGGTATAATCAAATTTCAATGAGGTTATCGGACACGGGGTGAGAAACCAAATAAAAATAAAAATATAGTACTTAGTATTTCACATGTTGTTTCCTTTTCCATCTAGTCTTTTCTATTATGACATCCCTAAACTTTTTTTTCTTTTTTCTTTTACTAATCTGAATTAACTTGTGCTAATAACACCACTTGACATTAATAGCTATGTTGTACATTTGGTCAAACACTTCAACTTTTTAGGAGATATCACGGGTTCGATACGAGGCAACTTCAATTTATGTTTTAAATTTTTTGATGCATCAACTACCAAATAAAAAAAAGCGTTTGGTAGAGTTTGAACGACTGACCTATTATGTGTTAAGAGCATTAATCCAATGTGTCAAGATTCAAATTTTATTAATCTGGGAATAGTAAATTATTTGGCTAATGATCCTAGTTGTTCGGCTACTTTTTTTCTTCTTTTTATCTCCTTTTATTTTCTCACTCGCCATGAAATTAATTAAGATCGATTTGCGTAATCAAATGAATGATAATTCTTTTGTGTGATTGTTTAGTTCTTTATATAAAAAACAGTTAATATTATTCTTAATGAGGCTATTTTGAATACATTTCTAAAAATAAAATCTTATCGATAATAGTTGTAGTAATATACTAGAGTTGTGTTCTATTAGTATGATTTGAATGCTTTTTTTCTAAATATGACGTTGTTACCTGTTTTATTGGTGAAAATAAATATTATACGTGGATTTACATAAGTGGCTGATATGACAAGACACGTAGATCATTAAGAAAACGATAGCTGGAGAAATGCATTAAAAGAGGCACGAGTATTAATAGATACGAGCAAATCACCCACAAGAGGGGAAGATATGATCACTCAAGTTTAAATGGATACATGAAGAGGTACTTGCGGAATGAATCAAGACAGTAAAAAGGAAAGATTCATGAATCATCAATTAATGAGCGTGAATGATCTCAAACGTTACAGAATCTTCATGAACGGTTACGATTACCGATTATAGCGTCTCATTAATATCATTAATGCTCATAATAATTTGGTCATAAAAGGGAAAAGACGTTGTACTTATAGATTCCTATATAAGAAAAGAGATATCATTTGTACGGACACGTTCTGATTATTATTGGAATACAATTACTTTATTTTGCTTACTATTGGCTATTTTTGCTATCTCATATTCTAATTTCATTTCTTATCATTGAGTAACTATAGAATTTCTTGATTATCAGTAGCCCGAGTATTTCTTAAAATAAGCTTCGACTAAATTACATAATTTTCAGTTAAATAAATTGGTTCCGTTATTGGGAATCTAATAATCTTTTCACTTTCCAAATTCTTTTTTCTGTCAAAAAATCATGTCGACTGCTAATGATAACAACCAACGAAATCAGCAAAACCAGTTGAACCAGCAGAATCAACAAGAGGATGAAACTCCAGTCCCTTTCACCCCGAAACTCTCCTCAACAGTCCCGAGAAGGGCCACCTGACAAATCAACATCACATTGAATGACCAACAAGGGGATGATCAAGCTATTGATGAAGTACTGAAGCAACTAATTGTAGAACAGGTCAACAATGCTCTTCAACCTTTTGTTAGTGGGTTACCAAATGTACCATTAACTCCACCTCCGAATAACACTGCAACCATAGAAAATCCACGCTCGGGACTCGCCAATTCGGGCAGTGGAGGAACTCCCAGCGAATCTCGTGATGGAAGGTCAAGTATTCCAGTTAATTTTGATTTACAATGTTTGATACTAATTTTGCAGAAATAGCTCAAGGAGCAGAACGATCACATAGAGCAAATACCTTGGTGTTCCACCTGTAATCAAATGGGTGTATATTGATAAATATTATCAACAGCCCTGGAAGCTAAGTGCCGCTCCTTTGACAATTCCAAAAAAGTTTAAGATGCCCGATATCCCAAAGTATGATAGGACAACTGATCCACGAGATCATATAACTGCATTTACAACTGGCATGAAAGGCAACGACTTGACCAAGAAAGAGATTGAGTTAGTGTTGGTAAAATTTTTTGGTGAAACACTCACAAAAGGAGCACTAACATGGTATTCTCTTTTACCTGAAAATTCTATGGATTCTTTTGCTGAGCTTGCAGATTCATTTATAAAAGTGCACTCGGGAGCACAAAAAGTTGAAAAGAGGATAGAAGACATCTTGAAAATAAAACAAGGAGATACAGAGCTACTCAGGGAATTCGTGGATAGATTCCAGCTTGAAAGAATGATGTTACCACGCGTACCTAACAATTGGGCGGCTATGGCATTTTCAAGTAACCTAAATGAAAAAAGCTCATAAGCCACAAGGAGACTCAAAGAAAGTTTACGAGATTCCCTACAATAACTTGGAATGATGTTTACAACAGGTATATTACAAAGTTACTTTTATCTGATTTCAAAACATGTTTTAACTTATGTGCCCTTTATTAGCAATCCGCTTTTATTTTTCGTTTTAATAAGAATTGCAACGTTGTGAAAACTCTTCTTGAACCACATCGCACCAGTGCAACCGTGGTTGTCAACACGTTTCGATTCCATTGAGATTTGGATTTGGGTCACATCAATGTGCACCCGTATTTAAGGAGGTAAAATTATTAAGAACGTGCCTAAAGCGTCTAACGCATTATTATATTTGGGGAAGGCCGTAAAATTCGCTAAATGGCTCATCCCAAATTCTAAGAATTTTAATATAATATTTACTAAGGGCCCCATAATTTATTTATTTTCGGCGAGGCTCGTCTCATCATTTTTATTTAAAGGTCAATCCCTAAGTGACTATGATTTTCTACTTACTATTTGTCTCCAAGAATAGAAGGAAAGTAATCCCAGTTATTTAACATTGGTAAAAGGCCTAAATCCATATGATTCGCTTTCGAATTAATTCAGCCCAGTAACTTATGAAGTGAGGATGAAACATGCTCAGCAGTTCGTTCAAAAACATAGAGGATTAGACCATTTGGGCCTATTGTCGAGGAAACCAGGCCCATGAGAGGTGTTATTCAATATAGTTGGGCTGTTGGACAAGAGCCGTCTGGGCCACACGTCTGAGCCCAGAATCACGGGTCAAACCGAAGTATTATAGGATCAAAGTTGGAGATTCCCATTTCAAATTTAATGGACAGCCTAGATAATTTTAATCACCAATTCAACTCAATAATGCAATTTACTACTCAAGTGCTTGGGTGTCCTTCCTGAGTTTATATTAAAACCCAGGTGACATTCCAATACAAATCAAGTATGCCAAAAGTCCAAAACAATGTCGATTCCTTACAATTTCCAATTACTTGTATTTTAGCTATTCTCATTTACGATCAGGCCTAATGTGAAGATAACAGTATAGCCAATTCCTATTTTACTTAAACAACCAATGTGAGAATTAACTTTTAATTCAAATTAACTTTCATTTCAACTGATCTAATAAGCATGGTATTCATAGACTGAGGCTGCTACCGTCCTAGTTTCACTCCAGAATTCAATTATTGTATGCTAGACAAAGTAAATTCATGCAAATGTTCAATCTAATTAGAAAAGCACTAGCTATTATCTCCTAATGAAGACTGATGAAGAACTATATGAATCAGCTAATGTTAAACGAGAACCAGTGCTTGTCATATATGAGTCAACTACTGCAAACTAACTACCGCTAACACTTTCACTTGGAGGAAAACAAAACAAACATCATCAAATCCAAATCACAGCAGTCCAGCTAATACAAAACAGTTTCATTCCAATAAGTTCCAATTAACACGTACAAAGTTATTTAGGCAGTTCATAAATTAAAAATTCCACGCCAAAGCAAACAGTTCTTCGTTATTCAACTTCCAGCGTGAGCATACATGCTGGTTCATTATCCAACGTCACTTGAGTCTAGTGACATACCTGGAAATTGAGATACAAGTAAGAAGGAGAGGAGATCAGCTAATAATTGAGTAAATAGCAGTATCACAGCAGCAGGAAGATAATTTAAAATCCAAAATGATAATCCCAGGCACAATAATAGACGAACAACATCAAATTAAGCCTAATGAACTCGCAAATGGACCTGAATACACTTAAAGCTTTCAACAGACCAAAATTCAACCCAAAACTAGCTCAATTGGACCCAAAACCACTCAAAATCAGTCTGATGAACCTCTGAAACCTCCAAACACCAGACTTTGAACTATGAAAGCTTGAAATTAAACTGAAAATTCCAATGAAACAGTGACTGCTTTTTTTTTGGTTTTTCAATTAGATTTTCTATTGTTTTTGGATTTTTGGATGTTTGAATTTCAAAACTAGATCTGAAAGTTAGGAAGAGCTTTTAGAGGGAAATTTTTTGGGCTCCCAAAACTTGTCCCTTAAGGCAAAGAGGCATGCCTTTTATAGGCAAACTTAAAAGGGAAGCTTCTAGATCTTGTTCACACTTTTCCCCCCTCTTTTATTTCAGATTTTACTAATTAGTCCCTAAAAGACTGACTTGTGTCTCAAGTCTTATCACTAAGTTATTGAAATTCTATTTCATACCCCAACTATAAGGTTCTAGGGGTTTCTAATTCATGTTACTGCAGGGTTCTTATTATCTAAAAGCCTAAATTACCCTTGATTTCAATCTGAATTACTAACCTAATACAGCTATAACCAATATTAATTTCAAAACTTTAAAAATGAGTTATTGAATCCAATTTAAACAAGACTAAAAATTAAACCTAGTTCATAGTATTATCAATTAAACTAAATCGACATTAAACTAAGCTAAACAAAAGAACAAGAACTAAAAACTGGATTAACTAACAGAGAATTCCAACAAAATCGAATAAAACTAAAGCTAAGCTAATAATGCCAGAACATAATCATCAATATAATCATATAAAGAGAAGGAAATCACTGGATTCGAACACATCAAAATTGGAAAAATCAGACTAAAGAGAGACGGGCAGATGGTTGACTTATTCGAATGGAAAAAAGAAAAGAAGAGAGAAGTAGGAGCAATACCCAAAAGATTGTCCAAGCATCGAAGTTGTTCTTCAGACCTTTGATTTTGACCGAAAAGGGCCTCAATCACGTGTTCTCAGATGAAAACGCATGACCAATGTTCGTTTTGGTCTTAATCAACACCTAATCTGCTAATTCCGGAATTTTGACATCTTTAGGGCTTACTTTCAAACCAGATTCGACGAGATCTGTTGAGTTTCGAGGGTAAAAAGTTTGGATTTGGAGAGAGGGGAGAACGATGAGCATGTGGTGTAAATTTGAGGCCGTTTGGGCGGTGTCGCCACCGTAGGCGATGGTGGCGGTGCCTAGGGTTTTGAATATTCGACGCCTTCTGATGGTATTTAAGGGAGATGGACAGTAGCATGAGCATGAGGAGAAGAAGGAGAAGGAGGAGAAGAAATGGTGTGATTTTGGTTAAATTTAGTTGTCCTCCGCCGCCGTGGGCGATTTCTGGCGGTGGACTTAGGGTGGGGGAAGGGCAGCGTTACAGGGGAGAGGGTGTACGAGGAGGACGGGTATGGTCTAGGGTTAGAGGGGATTTTCAGGCATTTTTATTAAAATGGGGGGATCAATGGGGATCGTTGGATCATAGGAAATGGACGGTTGAGATTTGAGGGACGCCTAAACGGCGTCGTTTTGGCTCTGAGGAGGCTGGACCGGGTGGGGCAATATTTGGGCCTGGGCGTGGGGCATTTGTTTTGGGCTAATCCGATTTGGCCCAACGTTGGGTCTTCAATTAAGACCACTCTTTTGTATTGTTTTTTTTCTTTTTATTTATATTTGTATTTTATTTTGTATTTATTTATTTTTTTCTGATTCAAGAAGGCTAAAAATTAAAACTCACAACCAAACTGCACTAAAAATTAGATTTTCTAATTAATTCCTAATTAAATGCAAATTTAAACTAAAATGCAAAAAGTATCATTTTTGTTATTTTCCTCCTATTTTGTCCTAAAATAAATTAACTCTTAATTAATCCTAAAATACGAAATTAGTCCCTAAATGGAAATGCGTATTTTGTATTTTTCGTACGAACTAAGGTGCACAGATAAAATGTAACAATTAACAGAAAATAGCACAGAATCCACAAAAAATGTAAAATAATAAAAGAAATCATTTTGTTTGAGTTTTTTGGGAAT
>MU739304.1:36498-48614 GCA_026770625.1 Nicotiana glauca
TATTGTTTTTCTTTTATTTCTTTTTATTTATATTTGTATTTTATTTTGTATTTTTGTATTTATTTATTTTTTCTGATTCAAGAAGGCTAAAAAATAAAACTCACAACCAAATTACACTAAAAATTAGATTTCCTAATTAATTCCTAATTAAATACAAATTTAAACTAAAATGCAAAAAGTATCATTTTTGTTATTTTCCTCCTATTTTGTCCTAAAACAAATTAACTCTTAATTAATCCTAAAATATGAAATTAGATCCTAAATGCAAATGCGTATTTTTGTATTTTTCATACGAATTAAAATGCACAAATAAAATGCAAACAATTAACATAAAATGATACAAAATTCACAAAATTGTAAAAATAATAAAAGAAATTATTTTGTTTGAGTTTTTGGAAATAATTCATGTAGGGCAAAAATCACGTGCTCACAGTTACTAAATGAGAGATAGTACTCACCACATTCATGGAAGGAATAACCAAAAATACGAAATTTCAAGTGATAGATATGGACATGGCATACAATATGATCCTCGGCAGACCTTGGATTTACGAGATGGATGTTGTTCTATCTATTTTACATCAGGTCATCAAGTTCCTTTCCCAATGGGGAATTAGACAAATCTGTGGTGATCAATAGGCTTCTAGAGGTATCAATTTAGTGGCGGATTCAAGCATAAAAAATGACGTTGCAGACACCAATAGCAACTATAGAATTCAGTTGAGGGTTTAACAACTCAAACCTCGACTGGAGATGGATAAATAGATGCGGACTCAAGGCCTGATACTATTCAAGAGCGAGAAGAGAATGAAAACATCAAAACGACAATTGAGGAACTTGAAGTTGTGGTGCTGTTTATACATTGGACGGATAGAAAAGTTTATATCGGAACCAACCTGAGCCCATATGACGACCCAAAGAGTCATCACCTATTTTCTCTCTTTTTTCGTGCTTCTGAGGCCTTGAAAACCTCATTTTTAGTTATCTCGATTTGCGTGCACAGTCCGGACGAGTAGTCGAAAAGCTTGTATGTGAAATTCTGTAAAAAATACTAAAATTTTGGTATTAAAATGAGTAAAGTTGACTTTGGTCAACATTTTAGGTAAACGGACTCGGACCCGTGATTTGACGGTCCTAGAGGGTCCGTAGAAAAATATGGGACTGGAGCATAAGACCGGAATCGAAATTCGAGGTCCCGAGCCCTAGAAATGAATTTTTAAAAGAAATTATTTTTCTGAAATTATTAAGGAAATTTGAAATGAAAATTAATTAGAACGTATTGGTATCGGGCCCGTATTTTGGTTCCGGTGCCCGGTACAGATCTTATATGTGTTTTAAGATATTTTTGTGAAGTTTGGTTGAAATCAGACGTCATTTGACGTGTTTCGGACTTAAAACTCTAAATTTGAAAGTTTATGAAGTTTGAAGAAAAACTAGTGATTTTGAGGTTGGATTCCTTGTTTTTGATGTTATTTTGGCGATTTGATCGCACAGTTTAGTTCGTAGGATGTTGTTGAGTTAGTGTATGTGTTTGGTTAGGAGCCCTGAGGGCTCGGGAGTGTTTCGGAGGTGTTCCGGGGTGGTTTTGAACTTAGAAAATTTGCAGAAAATGGGTTTTAGCTGTTGCAGACAATTTTTTCTTCGCGTTCGCGACGCCTCGTCCACGTTTGGGCTGCCTTGAGTTGGTCCTTCATTGTGTTCGCAGTCCCCCCTTCACGAACACATAGGTTTAATTGACCCAGGGAGGACTTGGCCAATTTTCTTCTTCGCGTTCGCATGCCATCATTCGCGAACGCGTAGCACATCAACCCCCCTTCATCGCGTTCGCGTACATGCCCCTGCGACCGCGTAGACCAAAGTCCAGGACCCCAGCCTTTTCCCCTTCGCGTTCGTGTCCTCCCCAACCGCGAATGCAATGGTCAATTCAGTCACCCCTTTGCGAACGCGAGCCCTTTCCCGCGAACGCGAAGAGCAAATTTCGCCCAGTTATATTTAATTTCCAAAAATAGTAACTACGGGATTCCTTCAAAAATACACAAACTCCTTTATTCTCCAAGCATTTAGACGTCCATTGAAGCCTCCTTTCTTCAATACCACTTGGGTTAGTAAATTCCAACTTGTTTTCTTCATTTTCCATCATTATTAATCAAACTCCTAGGCTTAAATCATGTAATCTAGGGTTGAAATTGGGAAAATGGGTAGAGTTAGGGTTCTCTATATTTTCTTAATTTAGACCTCGTTTTGGGGTTGAATTTGAAAACAAATTATATATTCGGGCTCGTGGGTGAATGGGGGATTTGTTTTTGGTCCGAACCTCGTGTTTCGACCAAGCGAGCCCGAGGTCAATTTTTGAAATTTTGGGAAGAAAGCTTGGAAACCTATATTTAGGCTTTGGGTTTGATTTGTTTAGCCTAAATTGATATTATAAAGTCCTTATTGTATAGATTTGATTGAGTTGGATCCGAATTCGAAGGGAAGGCGGTCGTTGTGGATTGATTTAGCTGTGGAAGTTGAGGTAAGTATTTGGTTTAACCCTAGCTTGAGGGATTAGGAGTTCAGTCATAATTGCTACCTATTTTGTGTGGAGTACGACGTAGGGTCATGGTGATTAGTATCCATGCGTTGGTGTCGAGCATGACCGTGAGTCTTAATTTGATAATTGTACACTCTTGCTTGATCCTATGAAAATAATATTGGTATTATTAATGTTAAGAAGAAGTTTAATAGGATTGGTTATAACTGACTCTCCCTTGTCGGGATGTTTGACTTGTTGCTATTGTTCCCTTGCCGGAAAAGTATTGATTTGATTGTTCCCTTTTCGGGAAGAGTATTAAATTGATTGTTTCCTTGCCGGGCTCATATTGTGTATTGTGTTGAAAGTAAAGGGAGCGGGTGGTACGCCTACCACAAGTGATATTGAAATGGGAGTGAGTGGTATGCCTACCACATGATATATTGAAATGGGAGCGAGTGGAATGCCTACCACACATGATATATTGAAATGGGAGCGAGTGGTATGCCTACCACACATAATATATTAAAATGGGAGTGAGTGGTACACCTACCACACCTGATATATTGGAATGGGAGCGGGTGGTACGCCTACCACGAGATATTGAGAAATGGGATTGGGTTGCACGCCTGCAACGAGATGAGTTGAATATGAAAGTTGCCTTGTTTATTCATTATTGCTAGAAGTTAAACTGTAGATGTACTTACCATTATTCCTGATATTTGTTCCTAACTGTTACCCTTGAAGCATGCTCCCATCCCCAGTTTAAATTGTTATGTTCTTGCTATTTTCCATTGTACTCGTATATATATCTACACAGATTTATGTGATGTCCAGTTTAACCTCGTCACTACTTCGCCGGGGTTAGGTTAGGCACTTACCAATACGTGAGGCCGATTGTGCCGATGCTACACTCTGTGCATTTTTGCACAAGTCCAGGTTTCGAGCAGCAGCAGCAGCAGCTTTAGTTCGGGAGCATACCTTCAGTCCGGAGAGACCCAAGGTAGCCTTGCAGGCGTCCGGCGTCTCCCTTCTATCCTTACATTAGACTGTCATCTCTTTGTATTCGGGATAAACAGATTTATATTTCTTTCAGACCTTGTATTTAGTATTTCTTAGATGTTCGTGAGTATGTGACTCCAGTTCTTAGGTAGAGATTATGTTGGAATTCAGTATCTTGTTTAGCTATTTAAATTTAAGACTTCCGCTTATGATTGCTGACTTCTCATTGTTTAAATATATTATTATTAAAAGGATTCTTTATCAAAGGAAAAGTAACAAAATTTGGCTTGCCTAGCTTCTACGAGCAGGCGCCATCACGACTCCCAAGGGTGGAAAATCAGGGTCGTGACAACCCAGAAATGAAAGGTAAGTTAATTAAATTTTTAAAAGCTAATGCATATTGCTTTGCTTGGTCGCATTCAGATATGACAGGTATACCACCAGAGGTAATGACCCATAAGTTGAGTGAAGACCCTACATTCCCACCTGTCAAACAGAAGAAAAGGAAGCAGGGATCCTTCAAAAATCAGGTGATTCAACATGAGGTACAAAAGCTTTTAAAAATCGGGTCTATTCGAGAGGTAAAATATACTAATTGGCTAGCTAATATTGTAGTGGTACCCAAAAAGAATGGTAAGTGGAGAGTTTGTGTAGACTATACTGACTTGAATAAAGCTTGCCCTAAAGATTCTTTTCCTTTACCACACATAGATCAACTAATTAATGCTACTGCAGGACATGAATTGTTGAGTTTTTTAGATGCCTACTCAGGATATAATCAAATACAAATGGATACTTTAGATGAGAAAAAAACTTCATTTATTATAGATAGAGGGACTTACTGTTACAAAGTCATGCCTTTCGGTCTAAAGAATGCTGGAGCCACGTACCATACGTTAGTAACGAAGATGTTTCAGGAACATTTGGAAAAACCATGGAATTCTATATTGATGACATGTTAATCAATTCAACACACACGGGGGATCACATCCAACATTTATCAGATACATTTTAAATTCTTCGCAAATTCAATATGAAGCCAATCCCGAAAAATGTGCATTTGGCGTGTCTTCATGTAAGTTTGTTGGTTTCCTTGTTTCTCATCGAGGAATTAAAGTAAATCCAGCTCAGATTAAAGCCATCGAAGAGATACCAGATATACTCACGAGCAAAAAATAGGTGCAAAGGTTGACATGTAGGATAGTGGCATTAGAAAGGTTTATCTTTAGATCTTCGGAGAAGAGTTTTAAGTTCTTTTCAGTATTGAAAAAGCAAAGCCAATTTGAGTGGACTGAGGAATGCCAATAAGCAATCAAAAATCTAAAAGCATACTTGTGAAACCCACCGTTGCTGGATAAATCAAAGGACGGAGAAAGGCTACTCATCTATCTCGCTATTTCAGAAGTGGCGGTAAGCGCAGTATTAGTTCAGGAGACAAAGGTAAACAATCTCCAGTTTATTTTGTTAGCAAGTCCTTATTGGATGCTGAAACTCGATATCCTCATTTAGAAAAACTTTCTTTAGCATTAATAATGGCATCTAGAAAGTTGAGGTCTTATTTTCAATATCACACTATTTCTGTAGTGACCGCTTACCCCTTACGAAATATATTGCATAAACAAGAATTATCAGGTATATTAGCCAAGTGGGCTATAGAACTAAGTGAATATGATATCACATATCAACCTAGAACTGCGATAAAATCACATGTTTTAGCATATTTCGTAGCAGACTTCAGCCCAGGGATGGTAACCGAGGCAGAAAAGGAACTGCAGGTATTTAACGGTTCTAATCCAGGCACTTGGACCCTATTCACTAATAGCTCCTCAAATGTTAATGGAGCGACTGGTTTAGGCATTGTTCTAATCCCGCCTTCGGGAGAAACTATAAGGCAAGCCATAAAGTGTCATCCCATTACTAACAATGAAGCAGAATATGAAGCTGTAATTGCAGGTCTAGAATTGGCACGAGAGCTCGGAATAAAATATGTTGTAATCAAGAGCGACTCGCAGCTTGTGGTTAATCAAATGCAGGAGACCTATATTGCTAGAGAGTCAAGGATGCAGCATCATTTGGAAAAAGGCACGAGATTTGATCAGACAATTACAATCTTGGAAAATCGTGCAAATACCCAGAGAAGAAAATGTTGAAGCAGAAGCGCTGGCTAATCTTGCATCCGCTGTAGAAGTGACTAATGAAGAAAATGCTTCGGTAATAAATTTGTTTTATTTGGCACTCGATCAAGATAAAAACAAGGTAATTTCAATAATTTAACTTGGGATTGGAGAAACAAGATCGTTAATTTTTTTGCAGTACGAGATCCTACCGGAATATAAGAAAAAGGCTCAGGCACTTCGACGAAAAGCTGCTCATTATTGTTTGGATCGAGACAACTTATATCAAAAGATGTTAGGTGGACCTTTAGCAAGGTGTCTTGGACCTTCTCACACAGAGTATGCGATGAGAGAAGTACATGAGGGACACTGTAAAAATCACGCAGGAGGAAGATCCTTGGTGTAAACTCTAATTAGAGCAAGATATTATTGGCCAAAATGGAGAAATATGCGAAAAGCTTTGTGGCCAAATATGACAAGTGCCAATGATATGGTAACAATATGCATAGCCCAGCGGAGTTATTACATCCGGTTATTGCACCATGGACTTATATGAAGTGGGGGATGGATATCATGGGTCCACTACCACAAGCCAAAAGAAAGGTACAATTTTTACTAATACTAACTGATTATTTTACCAAGTGGGTAGAAGCAAGTGCCTTTAAACAGGCACGGGAAAAATAAGTCAGGGACTTCATCTGGCAAAACATCATATGTCGGTTTGGGGTTCCAAAAGAAATCGTGTGTGCTAACAGCCCATAGTTGTGCAAAAATCACAGAATTCTTTCAAACTTGGCAAATTAAAAGGATAAGTTCAACACCTTATGCATTCTATGGACAATGGACAAGCTGAAACAATAAACAAGGTTATTATTAATAACCTAAAGAAAAGATTAGAGGAGTCAAAAGGAAAATGGCCAGAACTGTTACCAGGAGTCTTATGGGCTTACCGCACGACAATAAAAATAGGTATGAGAGGAACTCCGTTCTCACTTGTGTATGGTGTTGAAGCCTTAATTCCAGTTGAAATAGGTGAACCAAGTATGAGATACACCCAAGCAACCGAAGAGACAAATGAGAAAGAGATGCGAATAAATCTCGATTTGCTTGAAGAAAGGAGAGAAAAAACCTTGATAAGGATGGCAGCGTAGAAGTAAATTATTGAGCGATATTACAATCGGAAAGCTCATCTTATCTATTTCAAGATTGGGGACTTCATACTCAAAAATGTTTTTCAATCAACGAAAGCAGCCAATGCAGGAAAATTGAGCCCAAATTGGTAAGGACCTTACAGGATTCGAGGTATTGCAGGAAAGGGCGCATATAAGTAAGAAACAATGGACGGAAAAGTACTCCCATCAAATTTTAATGTTGTTCATTTGAAGAAGTATTACTTCTGAAAGGGAAAACCCGCGGTCAGGTATCGTTTATGCAAGGTTTAAATTTATTCTTTTTTAATTGTACTAACCATTTTAGATGATAGGCACAACGCTAGCCCACCAAAATGATGATCGTAGACCTAAAAGACACGAGGGATGTAAAATCATCCCCAGTTTGGGTTACAACCTTTCTGATGGAAATAAAAAGGGTTAAGCAGTCATCATCCAAAATTACACCTCCGAGTCTAGTATGTTTTTCCTTTTTCAGGAAATGGATCACATGGAAGGAATAATCAAGTGTTCTAGATTCATACTTCAAAGATCTAACACTTGGGGGACTATACATATATGGAAGGCGAAAAAGACTAAAAAATTTAGAAATTCAAGTCAAGCCTAAGTCAATCAACCCAATAAATTGAAAGTTTAGAGCGAACGAATCAAGAGCCAAAAATTCAAGCCTGATTCAAAAACCTATGATAAAGTATACACTCGCGGATGTAAATTACAAAATCTTATGAGTATCTAGGTTAAATGCAATATTTAGTCGTGGGTTGCAAGATATACCCTTGAATATTGTAAAATCTGTTATAAAGAAAACAATTATGAAAGAGTTGTAGATGTTAGTCGAATAAATGTAATGTATATAATTTGAAAGTTCAAAAATACAAAACTTCCTCAAGTTATTCTAAGAAATATGTATGTTCCTACTTCTTCTTTCGTATGTTTAGACCAATATGAAGCTGAGACATCTTCTTCACTAATTGTTGTTTATAAAAGAGTCCTCTTTGATAATTCGTTCTTATTCAAACGAGTCACGAAATATTGAAGCATTTTTAATGCAAAGTTAAATAACAAAGAGTAAAACAAAAACCCAAACATTAAAATAGGTAGAATATAAAGCCTAAACTTATAAATATAAGGCAAATATTTGTCTTTAAAACCCAAAATAAGGCAAGGGTAAAACGATAAGAGAGTAGAACAGAAACTCAAAATAAAGGTATTATAAGAGTTGGACAAAAACTTGCAAAGTAATATTATAAACATGGTTAAAACTAAGTATAAACTTAGTTACAACCCAAAACAAACCAGGGGTAAAAAAAATTTCAAACATTAATAAACCACAAATAGGACTAGGGGTAAACTTCCAAATATTCCACCAAAAAAGAAGAAAAAATGAAACGACACTTCAAACTTTTCAAACTTTCAATCTGTGGCAGAATCTGAACCGGCAGGATGAAGAATGGCATCATCAATAGCAGGAGGAACAAGTTGAGCGGAAGAAGGTTGAACTATAGCTTCACAAGGAGTAACTTCATCACCCTTAGGAATGCCAATCTCAGATGAAGAAAAACTCTGTCTCTGTTGGGTTTTCTCAATAGTTTCTTTAGTCTATGCAATCTCAGCAGCTAAGTCAAAGCCTTCCTGTTTTGCTTCCATTAAAGTTTCGAGGCGTGTGTTCAAGAAAGCCCAACTAACATCAACATCGGCCTTATCTTCAAGGGCTTCATAATCTCTTTTCCACTGCTTAATTTCACATCTTAGCTCTTCTTTCTCATTCAAGGCAGCGTCATAAGAAGCATGTAGGGTGGAAAGTGAACTCTCTAAAAATTGAACTCTGTTAGAAGACACTCGTAGATCTTCTTGAGCTTGGGTGATCATTTGAACAAGCTCCCCGGCGTAAACTTCTTTTTGGTTCAGTACTTCCTGCAGACCCCTAATTTCTTCAATGGCCTTAGAAAGTTGCTCAGCAAATAAAGATTTGAAAAAGTTTTTATCATCGCCCGCCTGATTGGGTAAGGCTTTTTCAACTGCCAACTCAGCTGCACCTGTTGCTCCATTGTACACTTTTCTTCCTCTAAGACTTCTTTCTCAAGTTGAAGACTATCGAACTACTCCTTCCAGTTGTCTGCCTTGACATGATAATCGTTCATTAACTGCTCTGTATGGACGGTCCTCTTCATCATCTCGGTGCCAATGAGGTTGATCTATACAATGAAAATAAAAATGTGATATCAATGAAAAGAAAATCACGATCAAAATAAAAAGCTAAGGCTTATACCTTTAAAGATGAATGTACGATATCATTCATCCACGTTAAAGATCTGTGGCTTTCCAATTTTGACTTCTCAATTGGGCCAATCAATGGTTTTATCCATACATCAGCTTGGCCAAATTTCTTCAGAAGATTACCATCCTCAGAAACCTCAATGGTAACTTTTTTCATTACCCTACTAGAAGAACCAACTTCAGCATGAGAAGTTGTAACAATACAGATAGTCGAGGGAGTCAAAATAGCCATGGTCGGAGTAGTGGCAATAGCAACAGGTGCGGAGAGCTGAGGATCAGTTGGAATAGACACGGAAAAAGAAACAAGAGGAATTTCCTCAAGAACAAAGCCGAAGTCTTCATTAAACCCATGAGAAAAGAGTTGTTCAGTAAAGCCACGGGGTGTGGCAGGCATCTCATCATCAGAGCTTACTAAGGTAGCACCTTCAGGCTCGTGCATGGGAGCGAAACTAGGAGGATGAGTAGCTTCATCATCTGAAATGATACGTCTCCTAGCTCGAGACTTACGGACCAACGAGCTCTCCTCCATCTCCTCTTCACTCTCGAAACTGTGTGCTCTATCAGATTTTCTTTTTGATGAAGAACTCAAGATTATCACTTGAGCCATCGATAGAGAAAGTCTAGAAGCGGTAATTGATGTAGGAATTGCACCCTGAATGGGAAACCCTAGTAAACAAAAGGGTTAATAAGTGACAAAGTAAGTATGAAAGCAAGGTAGAAAGTGGAAGAGAATGATACATTCATTTTCCATCCAAACCTGTTAGAAAGGTATTTTCGGGACATTTCTTCCATAGAAGCAACGGTTAACAATTTTTCTACTCAACCATGAAAATCTGGGACTTCCTCAACAACTTCCATGGTTGCTGAAAAAGAAAAAGAAAACAACTATGAGATTGCAGGTTCTTCACAAAAACAAAAAAGAAGAGGAATAGAGAATATGAAAAGAAACTTACATGCAAAGTTTCACTTTTCTGGGAAAGGCATGTTCTCTTCTCCTACTAACCCACTTTTGGGGGAAACAATGAATCGAGCATACCAACCACGATCCTTGTCATCTTTAGGGATCACTAAAACCCTGTTACTCCTGGCCACGAGAGTAAACACCTCAGAACGAAATAACTGGGGGAATAAAGATGAATCAAATGATAAAAACTGAAGGGTATATAAGCCACTTGACAAGTATCTAAGGCATGTCACAACCCTCCATACAATAGGGCCAATCTTTCCTAAACAAACGTTGAAGAAACGACAAAATTCTATGATGACCGGGTCAATAAGTGATCTAAAACCCAACGTAAAAGGATATGTATACCCAAAAGAATAACCATCTTTGAATGAGGTGATCCTTTGATTTGCATTAGGAACTAAAATTGGGAAATCTTATTTCTAGTGACAGTCTCTTTGCAAAAGAGAAAACAAACTCTCGGTAATTTGGGAAGGGTAAACATCAACACGATCATGAGAAGTCATGGAAGTAACTTGATTTCTAATTGATTCTCTATTGGTAAAGAAGGAAGTTCAGCGGAAATAATCTCATCAACAGTGGGTTCATGAAGTGTTCATTAGAATCCCTACTTCTAAAAGAAGATCTATGTGAAGAAGAAGCCCTAGTTCTAGAAGACGACGGGGCACTGATACTGGGTTGAGAATAAGAACCACAGATAGAAACATATCCTAAACTACGTAACCTACCACCTCTTCTACTAGGAGCAGGCGAAGGGGGAAGTTCATATACTATAACAACTTTATGGGGATCAAGATTTGAAGAAGACATAGTTGTATGAGAAAGTAATACGAGATGAAGAACGAGAACTATAAAGAACAAAGAACACTGTAGAAAGTTTTTCGTAAAAAACAAAGGCAAATGAGGTATTTATATAAGAAGCAACCGTCATGTAAAAGGGGTCATGATGGAAACGTCATAATGAAATAGTAACTTCATGATTGATGCAGCCGCAAAAAGCCTTAGAAATTGCTAAAGAGTTGTAGACCCAATTAACAAAGTCCACGTGGCACGTGAATAAATGGAAGTGACATACGACACGATGGTTCTGGAGGAAATGTAATGATACATGGGAAACGATGACAAAAATTCCTGCTATAAATACATACCACTTCCCAAATATTCAGTTGCAGAATATTCGGCAAGTGGGGGGACTATCTGTATTGGTAAAAATAAATATTACACATGGATTTATATAAGTGGTTGATATGACAAGACACGCGGATCATTAAGAAAGTGACAGCTGGAGAAACGTATTAAAAAAAGTACGAGTCATAATAGATACGAGTAAATCAACCACGAGAGGGGAAGATATGATCGCTCAAGTTTAAATGGATACATGAAGAGGTACCATCAGAATGAATCAAGACAGTAAAAAGGAAAGATTCATGAATCATCAATTAATGAGCATGAATGATGTCAAACGTTATAGAATCTTCATGAATAGTTACGATTACCAATTATAACGTCTTATTAATATCATTAATGCTCATAATGATTCAGTCATAAAAGGGAAAGACGTTGTGCTTATAGATTCCTATATAAAGGGAAAGAGATATCATTTGTACGAACACTTTTTGATTATTGTTGGAATACAATTACTTTCTTTTTCTTACTATTAACTATTTTTGCTATCTTATATTCTAATTTCCTTTCTTATCATTGAGTAAATATAGAATTTCTTGATTATCAGCAGCCCGAGTACTTCTTAAAGTAAGCTTTAACTGAATTACATAATTTTCGGTTAAACAGAAGTGAATTGGTGAATGCTCACTATTTATAATTATGACACCGCTTACGAAAAAATTTGTGTATGCCACTTGGCTACTGTGCCATGGTCTAAGAGTAGCCTGAACGTGAACTCATGAGAGATTTAGAAGTTTTCCTCATTTCCAAGGTCACTTAAGGGTAGTTTGGGGGGAGGGGGTAGGGGAGAATTAAAAAAGAAAATAAGTTCTAGTTTTTTTGAATAAACATGAATAAGTTCTAGTTTATATATATATATATATATATATATATATATATATATATATATATAT
>MU739304.1:49630-62213 GCA_026770625.1 Nicotiana glauca
AGGACACTTTGATTCCTTAAGCTTGCTAGGATATTGCAAGCATCATAAGATAACTGCTTAACAAAAATATAGAGTTCCTTTTGTTCACTTTCCACTATAGAGTTTACATAACATGTTGGTAATACAAAAAGTTATTTTCCTTTTTCCTTCGCCTTCTTTGACATGTGATGAGCTATCATATTCCCTTTCCTGAATGTGTGCTAGAAGATCACCTTCTGCTGGTGCATGAACGCCCTGCATGTATTAACAATGTCATCACATAATTTATTACCTTGTTGTATAGAATGGATTACCTCTGTAGAGTTCATCTCTATTTCAAGCAGAAACATCCCCCATTCTTGTGCTGTTTTGAGCCCCTCAATCATTGTCTTTATTTTTGCTTGTAGTGAACTATTAAGCTTGGGTAGATTCTGCAAATCCAACCATCCAATTCCCATAGTTATTTCTGATTATACCTCCTAGGCCACTTTTTTGGTTATGGTTACAGAAGCTAGCATCAATGTTGAGCTTAAACCACCCTTTTGATGGTTTGTTCCATTTGATTTTTATGGAAATTTTAATAGGGTTGTTGAGTCTTTTTTCAGTGAGTAGCATAAATTTAGTTGCTTTTTGGATGATATGAGTATCATTAATAGGATAGTCAGTATTGTTTTGGTTGTTGTTATTTTTATTAAGCAAAATGTGCCAAATGGCGAAGGAGAAGAAGGAATTCCAGTTAATGAAGTTATTTTTTAGGAGATAGTCAAAGTCTTTTAATTGCAGGAGCCAATATTTATTGTTATTTTTATAGAACTTTTCCCAATCAAGACTTTCCCAGAAATGTTTTACAATTTTACACCTTAGGAATATATGCATTATAGATTCCTCTTCTTGGCATTTGCATATAGGACAAAAGGGATCAATGTTCATACCAATTTGTGAGTAGATATTTCCGGCGTGGTATTCTATTATGGAGACACTGCCACAAGAAGAATTTGATTTTATTTGGGCAATTTGGTTTTCAAATCCAAGAGAAATCCAACAGATTGTTTATAGGAGGTTCTATAAGAGTGTAACAAGTTTTTGTTGTGAAAAAACCTTTTGTATTTAAAGACCATATTGGAATATCACTGCTAGGTCCGTTGAGATGTATTTTTGTTTTAGTGATATTTTCTTTGATATCATTAGGGATGTTGATTGATATATTATCAAAGCACCAAGTTTTCCCGTTAAAAATATCTGTTATTTTTATTGAGAGGTCAGTTGTAGTTAGAGGACCTGTTACTTCTTTCCTAAGTTTTCCCATATTAAAAATCCAGTTGGTTTCTCATATGTTCATGTTGGAATGGTAATGGGGTGACCAAGTAATACCTTTAGAGCAAATATCCCATCCTTTCTGAATACCTTTCCAAATGAAAGAGTTTTTATTTTTGGCATCGTTAGTTCCATATGACGTGATGATTAATCTAGCCCAGGGGTTGTAATATTTGTAAGAATTCTCCATGCAAGACTAGCTAGTATGCACAAATTCTTAGAAATAGAACTATGAATACCTAGGCCTCCATTGATTTTTGGTTGGCATATTATAGACCAATTAACAAGATGAATTTTTCTTTTTTCTATGAGCTACCCCATATAAAATCCCTTTGAGTTTTATTAATCTTGTTAAGGATATTTTTAGGAAGCATGGTATATTGCATATAGTGATTGGGTATTGAGTTGAGGCACGAGTGGGATAGGGTAGTCCTTCCTGCTAAGTTGGTAAATTTTAATTTTCAAGATGCTACCTTAGTTCTCATATTATCCACAATAAACTGGAAGTCTCTAGGTCTTGAAGAATTATTTAATATAGGAAAACCTAAGTAGGTACCAAATTTGTTACATTTTTTATACCTAATTTATTTGTCATGTTTTTAATAATAGAAGGGGTGTAGTTTTTAGAAAAGAGAATTTTAGATTTTGTGTTATTGATACATTGACCTGATAGGTTGCAAAATAGGTAAATAAAAAAAAAGAACTTTTTGATAAACAGAATGCTATTCTCCTCTCCCATCACCTCTCAACATGAACTTTCTTATTAATATGATAGTAACTTAAATAATCGAATGAGTAGACAAGATGCTAAACATTCCACTAAAACAGAGCAACAGAGAATCAACTACAACATTCAAAACAGAATAAATAAAACTCTTAACTTTCGTAAACGGATCAACTAAATACCTCACTCCTTTTGAAATAGAATAAAAATTAAATAGTATCACCTATATAAATTGAAATAGAGAGAGTTGAATTAAGGTTATTCCATAGTTGGGAAGAGTGAACAAATAGATTTTGTCTGTGTTTAAAATTAGCAAAGAGATATATAGCTGAAGTTCCACGTGGTATACAATACCAGGGCAGGCAAGCTTTGAACCATAAGGTTTATACTTGAAATTCAATCTGAAATTGTAAGCTATTTAACCATAATATAAAATAATAAAAAAATACTAGAAAGAGAAATAAAAGCAAAACTTGATAAATGAACTCTTAATTTGCTTATTAGTACTAATTAGACGAGAAAAAAAATTTCGAGACACAAAAATCTGATGCGATTTAATAAAAATTTTAAACAGTCAAAGAAAACTTACCGAGCAGTGGAGATGGATCTTTAGCGGGTTGGTGGCAGTGGAGACGAAGTCTCGATGGAGCTTCAGCGGCGCCGGCAGTGCCGCTAGTTGGTGTCAGCGGTGGGTTTGGGTGGAGGAAGTTTGAGTGAGAGAGAAGAGAGAGTAGGAAGAAAAGAGAGAAAGGAAAAGAAAAATATCTGTTAGTAGGGTTTTTAAAAACATTTCCGACCGATTTGGTCGTAATTTGGTCAAAGCAGTCAAATTCATTTTACTAAAATTTTTGACCGAATCGGTCGCTATTTTTTTTCTTAAAATAATTATTTCCGGTCGAATTGGTCGCTAACAGTGGCGCGGAATTTTTCTCCAAAATCTACGACAGATATAGACGAAATATTAGTCATAACTATTAGTAAAAATTGAAAAATAAATTTTTTTGTATTTTCCAACCGATTTCGTCGGAAATTTCCAACAACTTTTTTTCATCGGAAATTGACCATTTTTTAATAGTGACAGAAGATATATCGGGTAACCTTTCATATTTATCCGGTATGATTATAGTAATACAAAAAATATTCAATCTTCATTTCATTTGTAGTCTCAATATGCCAAACACTTTGGCTAATATATTTGAAACTCAAAGTTTCTTTTGAGACTTACGACAGTATCAATATTATGAACAATTTCATCCGAGTAGTAACAAATTAGCTCCTCCGAAGCTCTTAATTAATTTTGTACTACAAGATCTTCTATCACACTATCCATATGATGAATGTCTCCTTTATGGAGAAAATCATATCATAATTATCATGGTCAAACTCATCATAAGCAAAATCATTTCTTGCTTTAATTTTGCCTTTAATAACTTTTATAAGGCATGCCAAAAAAATTTTGGCACATCACATGTAAGCAACGAATGACATATTCATGTAACCACACAATAATATTTATTATCTTTATTTCACTCAAACCTCCCTTAGAGGTGAGTTGTGTGGTTTTAATCCAATCATGTATTGCATGTATTTATTCATTATTTTTATCACATATTGCCACATTCACCGTCATGAATTAGTATGCATTCTCAATGTTTATCACAAGTCACATTCTCTTCTAAGAATGGAGTATAATCATAGCGATGTGTTTTATTATTTTTTCATACCAATTTGATGGTAAACATTACCCTCACCTTTTCGAGGATATATTTTGAGAACCATTATTGTTCTTCCTTTTTATACTTACCGTAATGATGACTATTATTGTTTTTTATTTGTCACAATAATATTTATTCGTCAACCACTTGTCTCTATTTAGAATTATTATGCCAGCTACTATATTCACTTCAAGAATGGAGCAAATCAAGTGGGAAAATATTTATGACTTTTCATGAAAAATATATTATTTTTCTTTAGTCATCATTATATCATTAATATGATACAGTAAGACTCAAATCCAATGTCATATATAAAGCCATGTTAAGCCATAATAAATTGGAACTCAAACCCAACTCTTATCATTATGGAGCATGAAGTCTTGATCCCGATGTCTTACTTGTTACGACCCGGATTTCCTACCCTGGAGAGTCGTGATGGTACCTACTAATAGGAGCTAGGCAAGCCAAGTTAATTTAATTCTTTTAGGAATTATCGATCATTTAATAACAACAATACATACTATGATAAAGCGAAAGTCTCAATATATAACTAACTGGAAGAAATGCGGAAGTTTAACAAAATCCTCTACCCAAGAACTGGAGTCACAAACTCACGAACGTCTAGAGAATGCTAACTACAATGTCTGAATAAAAACACAATTCTGTTTGTTTCAGTACAAAGGATAACAAACTAAAGTAAAGAGAGAAGAGACTCGGGGCCATGCGAATGCTAGCTAGGCTACCTCGGGATCTCTGGGTTGAAGTCAGCTCCCAAAACTCCTACTGCTGTCCAAAAGCTGCTCCGGCTCCGTGATCTGTGCAAAAAGATACACAGAGTATAGCATCAGCACAACCGACCCCATGTGCTGGTAAGTGCCTGGCCTAACCCCGGCGAAATAGTGACGAAGCTAGACAGGACTACCAAAATCAACTTGTGCAGTTCAATATATATATATGCAATAGAAGAGAATACAGAAATTTAACGAGTCAAGAGAAAGGGGAGCATGCTATAGGGGATATAACAATCCGGATAACAAAAACCAACTAATAAAAGGTGAAAACGTACAACTTCAATATCAACGAGAGTAGAAATTCAACAATTTGCACGGCACCATCCTTCGTGCTTTTACCCTCGTTCTCACCAAAATAATCAAATCAGGACACGGAATGTTCCTTCGTGAATTAATAATCAAAACATGGCACGAAATGTTCCTTCGTGCATTAATAATCAAAACATGGCACAGAATGTTCCTTCGTGCATTATTAATCAAAACATGGCACGGAATGTTCCTTCGTGCATTAATAATCAAAATATGGCACGAAATGTTCCTTCATGCATTAGTAATCAAAACATGACACGGAATGTTCCTTAATGCATTAATAATCAAAACATGGCATGGAGTGTTCCTTCGTGCATTAACATATCCTCAACACAAATCGTGCACGGCATCAACCTTCGTGCTTTATCACTCTTCCTCACCCAAGAAACAATCACAACCAATGGGACGAAGGGATAGACAAATAGTAATAGAAGTCCTGGCAAAGGAAACACAAGTAAGTTAAATCCCGACAAGGGAACAACAATATACGAATACAGCCTGGCAAGGGAATAATCACATTTCCTTCGCTTCCTTACTCAATAATTACTTTATCATTCGAGCCAACACTCCAAAGAGTTCACAAATCATAGTTCTTTCTCATACTCTTCACATTATATATAAATCATCAATAGGAAGAGTCACAACTAAATTAGTATAAGAACAAATAAGGACTCACGGTCATGCTAGACACCAGTGTATAGATACTCGCCATGATGCCTATACACCGTACTCAACAATTAGCAATTAGAAAACAATACTCCAATCTTATTCCCTCAAGCCAAAGTTAAATCAAACACTTACCTCAACTCTTATGGCTAAATCAATCCACAACGACCGCTTTCCCTCTCGAATTCGGCTCCAACTCAATCAAATCTATGAAATAACGACTATATAATATCAATAATAGCTAAACAAATCAAACTCAATGCCTAAATATAGATCTCTAAGCCTTCTTCCCAAAGTTCCAAAATCGCCCCCGGGCCCGCTTTGTCAAAATACGAGGTTCGAACCAATTCCATATCACCATTCCCCCACAAACCCGAACATACAATTTATTTTCAAATTCGACCCCAAAACGAGGTCTAAATAAAAAAAAATTAAAAAGCCCTAACTCTACCCAATTCCCCCAATTTCAACCCTAGATTACATGATTTGAGCCTAGGAATTCGATAAATGATGAAGGAAAGTGAAGGAAACAAGTTAAGCAATACTTACCCAAGAAGCTTTGGTGAAGAAGAGCTCTAGAAATTGCTTAGGGGCTGTGGAGAAGAAGAGTTCGTGAGTTTTTGGGTGAAAAATCCCGTCACTGTTCTGTTCTAAAACTTAAAAATCACTGGGCGAAATTGCCCTTCGCATTCGCGGGAAAGGGATCGCGTTCGCGAAGGGTAATCAGAAAGGGTATCGCGAACGCGGGAGGTAAGTCACAATCGCGTAGAAGGAAAAGGGCTGGGGTCCTGGGTCTGGCCTACGCGAACGTGTGAGAAGGTACGCGAACGCGTTGAAGGAAGCAGCAAAGCTTCGCGATCGCAGTGGTATGCACGCGAACATGAAGAAGGAAGTGAAGCTGGGCCCTCATGGTCAAATAACCTTATGCATTCGCGAGGGCACGAACGCGAACGCGTAGAAGGAAGGACTCAAAGCTATGCGAACGCGAGGGGAAGAGTGCGATCGCGACGAAGGAAATCCCTATGTAAAAATTGCATATTTTTTGCTATCTCCCTAAGTTCAAAACCACGCCGAACACCTCCGAAAACACTCCCGAGCCCTCAGGGCTCCTAACCAATCACACACACTAACTCAACCACATCCTACAAACTCAACCGTGCGATCAAATCGCCAAAATATCATAAAAAATGAGGAATCAAATCTCAAATTCATCACTTTTTCATCAAACTTTATAAACTTTCATTTTTAGAGATTTAGGTCCAAAACACGTCAAACGAGTCCGATTTCAACCAAATTTTATAGAAAGCGCTTAAACCATATATAAGACCTGTACTGGTTGCCGGAACCAAAATACGGGCCCGATACCAATATTTTCTGATCTATTTTCATTTCAAATTTCCATATAAATTTTAGAAAAATAATTTCTTTTAAAAATTTATTTCTCAGGCTCGGGACCTCGAATTTTGAATCCGGGAGTACGCCCGAGTCTCATATTTTCCTACGAACCCTCTGGGACGGTTCAATCATGGGTCCGGGTCCGTTTACCCAAAATATTGACCAAGGTCAACTTTAATCATATTAATATCAAAATTCATCATTTTTCACAGAGAATTCATATTTAAGCTTTCCGGCTATGCGCTCGGACTGTGCACGCAAATCGAGGCAATAGAAAATGAGGTTTTTAAGGCCTCGAAAGCACGAAACAGATAAGGAAAATAGGTGATGACCCTTTGGGTCGTCACAGATGACCCAAAGGGTCATCACCTATTTTCTCTCTTTTTCGCGCTTTTGAGGCCTTAAAATCTCATTTTTAGTTGCTTCGATTTGCATGCGCAGTCCGGGCGCATAGACGGAAAGTTTTTATGTTAAAATATATGAATTCTGTGAAAAATTTGAGAAATTATGATATTAATATTGATATAGTTGACTTTGGTCAACATTTTTAGTAAATGAACCCGGACCCGGACCCGAGATTGGACGGTCTCGGAAGGTCCGTAGAAAAATATGAGACTCGGGCATGTGCCCGGAGTCGAAATCCGAGGTCCAGAACCCCGGTAAAAGAATTTTTCTATTAAATTATTTTCTGAAATTATTAAGGAAAAATGAAAATGAAAATTAGTTAGAAAATATAGGTAACGGGCTCGTATTTTGGTTCCGACGGCCGGTACAAGTCATAAATAATGGTTAAGCGCTTCCTGTAAAGTTTGGTTAAAAACGGACGTCGTTTGACGTGTTTCGGACCTAAATAGCTAAAGTTGGAAGTTATGAATCTTGAAATGAAAATTATGAGTTTTGGGGGTTGATTCTTTGATTTTGATGTTATTTTAGCGATTTGATCGCTCGAGCAAGTTCGTAGGATGTTATTGAGTTAGTGTGTGTGTTTGGTTGGGAGCCCCGATGGCTCGGGTGTGATTCGGAGGCGGTTCGGGGTATTTTGGACTTAGGAAAACTGGCAGATTTTCTGCAATTTTTACTCAGAGAATTCCTTTTTCGCGAACGCGTGCATGCCTCACGTTCGCGATGCCCAGCCTACACTCCTTCTTCACGTTCGCGGATGACTTCTCGCGTTCGCGATGCCCAGTCTTTCCCTTCCTTCGCGTTCGCGATCCCCACATCGTGTTCGCGTAGAACAACTGTGAAGCCCCCTAAATTTCTTCTACGCGTTCGAGACTTGGTCCACGCGAACGCGATGCCCATTCTGTCCAACCCTTCGCGAACGCGACACTGTGCACGCGAATGCGAATGATAAATTTTCGCCCAGTGATTTAATACCCAGAAACAGAACAGACGGGATTTTATCCCATTTTCTCAAAACTCTCTCTTCTCCGACAGCATATTGGGGCGATTCTTGGGCGATTTTCATCAAACTTTTTGGGTAAGTGATTCTTGACTCGTCTTCTTCATTTTTCCATCAATATTATTCGAATTCCTAGGCCTAAACATGAGTAAATGGGTAGAAAGATTAGAGAAATGTGTATAGTTAGGGTTTTCAAAGAATATGTGATTTAGAACTCATTTTGGGGTCGAATTTAAGAACAAATTATATATTTGCACTCGTGGGAGTATGGGTGAATTTATTTTGGTTCGAACCTCGGGTTTTGACCAAGCGGGCCCAGGGTCGGTTTTGCAATTTTTGGACAGAATGTTAGAAAGACTTTAATTAGGCATTTGGGTTGGATTATTGAGTATTATTGATGATATTAAATAAATTGTGTATAGATACGATTGAATTGGAGCGAAATTCGAAAGGAAAGGCTTTGCTTGAGGATTGAGCTTGCCGTAAACCTTCGAGGTAAGTGTTTGATCTAACTTTGGCTTGAGGGAATATGTTTAGAGTATAATAAATTGCTATTTACTAAATGATCGAGTGCGGTGTATAGGCGTGGTGACGAGTGTCTATACACCGGAGTCTAGCATGACCGTGGGTTTTTATTTGTACATGTTTTGAGATAAATTTGGAAATTCACTTAAGTTAAAGTATAATTTGCTACGACTGTGCAGAGTTGAGAATTAAATTGTGAAATACTAATATTGTGAAGTGTTGGCTCGAATGATAAATACTATTGAGTTAAAGTTGAAAGTATTGAAAGAAATTGTGATACATCCCTTGCCGGGATGGTTAAAATTACTGAGCATTACCCTTGCCGGGTTGTGAAAGTTATTGTTATTGTTCCCTTGCCGGGACCCAGTTGTTATTGTTGTTACTCCCTTGCCGGGATAGTACTTGTTATTTATTTATTCTTCTTGCCCGTTTGGTTGTGACTGCTGTTTGGGTGAGGAAGAGTGATATTGCACGAAGGGTCATTCCGTGCTATTTCTGATTATAATTGCACGAAGGGTCATTCCGTGCTATGATGTGACTAATTATGCACGAAGGTACATTCCGTGCTCTGATTTGATTATATTTGCACGAAGGGTCATTCCGTGCCATGAAATGAGAGTTATGTGAGGAAAAGCACGAAGGGTGATGCCGTGCATTTTTATATGATTGTTTGGGTGAGAATGAGAGTAAAAGCACGAAGGTTGATGCCGTGCAACTATTGAATTTCTTATTCTGTGATAATTATTGGTGTGCCCTATTTATTAATTACACTGATAAACTGTATATTCAATTGTACTCCCCACAGCATGTTCCCTCCCTCTTATTTGTTTAGCTTCAGTATTTCTGTTGTTTTGGTGTATATATGTATATAGAACTGTACAGGTTGATTAGGTAGTCCTGTCTAGCCTCGTCACTACTTCGCCGGGGTTAGGCCAGGCACTTACCAGCACATGGGGTCGGTTGTGCTGATACTACACTCTGTGCATTTTTTTGTGCACAGATCCAGGAGCAGATTTCGGACAGCGGCAGTAGGATATTTATTCCAGGAGTTATCATCAGCCCGGGGACTCTTCGAGGTAGCCTAGCTGGCGTTCGCAGGCCGAAGTCCCTTTCCTTTATTTCAGTTTGTTTTCATTGTTCCGAAACAGACTTATGTATTTTTATTCATTCAGATTGGTTGTAGTATTCTATAGTAGTCCGTGAGCTAGTGACACCAGGTTTTGGGGTAGTGATGTGTTTTTGAAATTCCGCATTCTTATATTATCTTATTAAACTTAAAAGTCTTCCGCATTTATTAATTGTTGACAGTATATTTTATTGGTGATGTTGATAGAGAATGTATAATGTTTGGCTGGCCTAGCTCCGTTAGTAGGCGCCATCACGACGCCCGATGGTGGGATAAATCCGGGTCGTGTCAAGTTGGTATCAGAGCTCTAGGTTACATAGGTCTCGCTGCTCACGGACAAACTTGGTAGAGTTTGAGGGATCGGTACGGAGACGTCTGTATTTATACCCCAGAGGCTACGGAGTTAGGAAACGTTTCACTTTTGTTCTTTCTTGTCGTGCAAATCTGTTTCTCAAATACTGATTGTCCTTCTACTCTGTTCTTTCACAGGTGGCGAGAACACGTGCGTCTTCTTCTACCGCGCAGTAGCCCGAGCCTCCAATAGCAGCTCCCGCGAGGGGTAGAGGCCGAGGTCGTGCCGGAGGCCGTGTAGGGGCAGAGCTCAACCCCAGGCAGCAGTTCCAGAGGTGGAGCCTCATATTGATGATGGTGAGGTGGCTCCAGCCCCAGCAGCTCCAGTGGGCCCAATTCAGGTCCGAGGAGGGGTCATGTTCACCCCGGATCTTCAGGATGCTCTAGTTCGGATAGCAGGCTTTATGGACAGTGTCGCCAGGGCAGGTTTGCTGCCAGTAGCACCAGCCACTTCTCAGGCTGGAGGAGGGGTTCAGACTCCTGCTACGCGTACTCCGGAGCAGGTAGCTCCCCAGACTCAGGTACCAGTGGTTTAGCCCGCAGTGGCAGCTCAGACAGGCACTACAGCTCAGGCCGGAGATGGAGCGTCCATGTCTTCGGATACTTTGTGGAGACTTGATCGGTTCTCCAAGCTTTTTACCGCCACCTTCAGCGGTGCTTCCTCGGAGGATCCCTAGGATTTTCTATTCAGTTGTCATGAAATTCTCAGGACTATGGGTATAGTGGAGACCAACGGGGTCGATTTTTGCACCTTCAAGCTTGCAGGATCCGCCAAGACTTGGTGGAGAGATTTCTGTCTATCTAGACCAGCAGGGTCCCCAGCTTTGATATGGGATCAATTTGCAGAGTTATTCCTGAAGAAGTTTCTCCCCGTCACTCAGCGGGAGGCACTTCGTAGGCAGTTTGAGCACCTCCAGCAGGGCTCCATGATCGTTACTCAGTATGAGACTAGATTTGTGGATTTGGCACGCCATTCAGTTGTGATACTCCCTTCAGAGCAGGAGAGGGTCCGGAGGTTCATTGATGGATTGATTCAGCCGATCCGTCTTCAGATGGCCATGGGAGTTGGTAGTGGCATTTCCTTCCAGGAGGTGGCTAACGTGGCCCGCAGAGTTGAGATGGCCCTTACTCGGGGAGGTGGTCATGCGTCGGACAAGAGGCCTCGTCATTCTGGTAGATTCAATGGTACCTCATCTGGAGGTAGGGATTCCTATAGTAGGGATCAGGCACCGAGGCCCTTTCAGTCTGCGCTCCAGGTTTCTCACGGTACTTCAGGCAGCGGTGGTTCTCAGCAGCATTATTCAGATCAGCAGCCTATCAGTGCATCCCCACTTCAGAGCTTCAGGGGAGGACATTCTGGTCGACAGGGTCAGCAGTCACAGCAGCCGAGATCTTGTTATGGTTGTGGTGACCCCGGTCACATTATCAGGTTTGCCCTCGAGCATCGGGCAGCTCCCAACAGCAGGGTCCTCGCCCCATGATACAGGCAGCAGGTGATCCACAGCCCGCCCAGCCAGCCAGAGGCGGAGGTAGGGATCATAGAGGTGGAGGTAGGGACCGTAGAGGTGGAGCTCGGACCGCCAGAGGCTGAGGATAGCCAGTGGTTGATCGTCCTAGAGATGCAGTTCAGGAAGGTGGGGCCCAGCCCCGGTTTTATGCTTTGCCAGCCAGGCCAGAGGCTGAGTCATCCGATGTTGTTATTACAGGTACTATTCTGGTCTAGGACAGGGATGCTTCAGTGCTATTTGACCCTGGGTCCAAGTATTCATATGTGTCGTCTTATTTTTCTTCCCACTTGGCTATGCCTAGCGATGCCTTAGGTGTTTCTGTATATGTGTCCACGCCAGTGGGTGATTCTATTATGGTCGACAGGGTTCACCATTCTTGCCTAGTAGTATTTGAGGGTCTTGAGACACGTGTTGATCTATTGCTTCTAGACATGGTTGATTTTGATGTCATATTGGGGATGGACTGGTTGTCCCCGTATCATGCGATCTTGGATTGTCATGCCAAGACCGTGACATTGGCTTTACTGGACTTGCCCCGATTGGAGTGGAGAGGGACCCCAGGACATGCCACCCGCAGAGTTATTTCTTATGTTAAGGCTCGACGCATGGTCGAGAAGGGGCGCTTAGCTTATTTGGCATATGTTCGTGATTCCAGTACGGAGGTTCCTTCTTTTGATTCAATTCCTATTGTTCGGGAGTTCCCAGAGGTTTTTCCTTCAGACCTGCCGGGTATGCCGCCCGACAAGGATATTGATTTTTGTATTGATCTGGCTCCAGG
>MU739304.1:66526-84136 GCA_026770625.1 Nicotiana glauca
ATTGAGTTAAAGTTTAATGTATTGAAAGAAATTGTGATACATCCCTTGCCGGGATGGTTAAAATTACTGAGTATTACCCTTGCCGGGTTGTGAAAGTTATTGTTATTGTTCCCTTGCCGGGACCCAGTTGTTATTGTTGTTACTCCCTTGCCGGGATAGTACTTGTTATTTATTTATTCTTCTTGCCCGTTTGGTTGTGACTGCTGTTTGGGTGAGGAAGAGTGATATTGCACGAAGGGTCATTCCGTGCTATTTCTGATTATAATTGCACGAAGGGTCATTCCGTGCTATGTTGTGACTAATTATGCACGAAGGTACATTCCGTGCTCTGATTTGATTATATTTGCACGAAGGGTCATTCCGTGCCATGAAATGAGAGTTATGTGAGGAAAAACACAAAGGGTGATGCCGTGCATTTTTATATGATTGTTTGGGTGAGAATGAGAGTAAAAGCACGAAGGTTGATGCCGTGCAACTATTGAATTTCTTATTCTGTGATAATTATTGTTGTGCCCTATTTATTAATTACACTGATAAACTGTATATTCAATTGTACTCCCCACAGCATGTTCCCTCCCTCTTATTTGTTTAGCTTCAGTATTTCTGTTGTTTTGGTGTATATATGTATATAGAATTGTACAGGTTGATTAGGTAGTCCTGTCTAGCCTCGTCACTACTTCGCCAGGGTTAGGCCAGGCATTTACCAGCACATGGGGTCGGTTGTGCTGATACTACACTCTGTACATTCTTTTTGTGCACAGATCCAGGAGTAGATTTCGGACAGCGACAGTAGGATATTTATTCTAGGATTTATCATCAGCCTGGGGACTCTTCGAGGTAGCCTAGCTAGCGTTCGCAGGCCGAAGTCCCTTTCCTTTATTTCAGTTTGTTTTCATTGTTCCGAAACAAACTTATGTATTTTTATTCATTCATATTGGTTGTAGTATTCTCTAGTAGTCCGTGAGCTAGTGACACCAGGTTTTGAGGTAGTGATGTGTTTTGAAATTCCGCATTCTTATATTATCTTATTAAACTTAAAAGTCTTCCGCATTTATTAATTGTTGACAGTATATTTTATTGGTGATGTAGATAGAGAATGTATAATGTTTGTCTGGCCTACCTCCGTTAGTAAGCGCCATCATGATGCCCGATGGTAGGATAAATCCGGGTCGTGTCATCATCACATTCTCCACCTCTAAAACAACCGTTCGTCCTCGAACGGACAAAAAGAAAGAAGTACCTGAGTCGGGAAAAAGATGGGGATAACGGCTCCACATATCAGACTCGGACTCCCAGGTCGATGCCTCAGGAGGCTGACCTCTCCACTGAATACGCGCTGAAGGAAAACTCTTCGACCTTAACTGTTGAACCTGCTGGTCTAGAATAGCTACCGGCTCCTCCTCATAAGATAGATCCTTGTCTAGCTAGACAGTGCTGAAATCTAACACGTGGGATGGATAGTCGTGATACCTCCGAAGCATGGACACATGAAACACTGGATGCACGGCTGACAAGCTAGGCGGCAAGTCAAGTCTATAAGCCACCTCTCCCACACGATCGAGAATCTCAAACGGACCAATGAACCTAGGGCTAAGCTTGCCCTTCTTCCCGAATTTCATCACGCCCTTCATAGGCGACACTCGGAGCAATACCCGCTCACCAACCATGAAAGCTACATCTCGAGCCTTACGATCTGCATAACTTTTTTGCCGCGACTGAGCCAAACGAAGCCTGTCCAGAATGATCTTGACCTTATATATGGCCTCCTGAACTAAATTTGTATCCAATAACCGAGCCTCTCCCGGCTCAAACCATCCAGTTGGAGACCGACATCGCCTAACATACAACGCCTCATATGGAGCCATCTAAATGCTGGACTGGTAACACAAGCCTAGAGCATATCCTCCAAAATCTGGATAGTCTGCTCGGACTGACCGTCCGTCTGAGGATGAAACATTGTGCTCAACTCAACCCGTGTGCCCAACTCTCACTGAACTGCACCCCAAAAATGCGAGGTAAGCTGCGTACCTCGGTTCGAAATGATAAATACCGGCATACCATGAAGGCGAACAATCTCCCAGATATAAATCTCAGCTAACCTCTCGGATGAATAGGAGACTGCTACAGGAATAATATGCTGACTTGGTCAGTTTATCAACAATAACCCATATCGTATCGAACTTCTTCCGAGACAACGGAAGTCCGGTAACGAAATCCATGGTAATCCTCTTCCACTTCCACTCGGGAAGCTCAATCCTCTGAATCAAACCACCAGGCCTCTGATGCTCATACTTAACCTGCTGATAGTTTAAACATCGAGCCACATATGTAATAATATCCTTCTTCATCCTACTCCACCAATAATGATGCCGCAAGTCTTGATACATCTTCGCGGCACCCGGGTGAATAGAATACCGAGAACTATGGGCCTCCGCTAAGATCAACTCTCGAATCCCATTGACATGGGGATCACCAAACCGCCAATCACGAATACGCTCCGATAATGAAGAACGAGCAACCGTGCAAGCTACATGCTAGGCTCAGAAATATCCAACCTCACAAATCGATTGGCCAAGGCCTGAATATCCAAAGCAAGCGGTCTTTGGCTGACCGAAATATAAGCAAGACTATCCATGCCGGCGGACTTCCTGCTCAATGCGTCGGCCACCACACTGGCCTTCCCCGGGTCATACAAAATAGTAACATCATAATCTTTCAATAACTCGAACCACCTCCTCTGTCTCAAATTCAGCTCCTTCTGCTTGAACAAGTATTGAAGACTCTTGTGATAAGTGTACACTTCACACGTCACACCATATAGATAATGCCTCCAAATCTTCAAAGCATGAACAAAGCTGCCAACTCTAGATTATGAACCGGATAATTTTTCTCATGTATCTTTAACTTCCTCGAAGCATAGGCAATGAATCTTACATCCTGCATCAATACTGCACCAAGCCCAATTCGGGAAGCATCACAGTAGACTGTATAAGGCCCTGAACCTGTGGGCAAAACCAATACCGGTGCCGTGGTCAGAGTTGTCTTGAGCTTCTAAAAGCTCGCCTCACACACATCCGACCATCTGAACTGGACACCTTTCTGGGTCAATCCGGTCAACAGGGCAGGGCTGTAATGGATGAAAACCCCTCCATAAACCGACGGTAGTAGCCTGCTAACCCTAAGAAACTCCGAATCTCTGTAGCTGATGCTGGTCAAGGCCAGTTCTTGACTACCTCAATCTTCTTTGGGTCCACCTGAATACCCTCTGCTGATACAACGTGACCCAGGAATGCGACCGAACTCAACCAGAACTCACACTTCGAGAACTTAGCATATAACTGACTATCCTTCAGAGTCTGAAGAACCACTCTGAGGTGTTGCTCGTGCTCCTCCTAGCTGCAGGAGTATATCAGAATATAATCAATGAAAACTATCATGAACAAGTCCAAATAAGGCCTGAACACTCAGTTCATCAACTCCATAAATGTTGCTGGGGCATTGGTCAAGCCAAATAACATGACCAAAAACTCATAATGCCCATACCGAGTGTGGAATGTTGTCTTAGGGACATCGGATGCCCTAATCCTCATCTGGTGGTAGCCAAATCTCAAGTCTATCTTTGAAAACACCTTCACACCCTGAAGCTGGTCGAACAAATCGTCAATCCTCAGCAGTGGATACTTGTTCTTTATCGTCACTTTGTTCATTTGTCGGTAATCAATGCACATCCTTATCGAACCATCCTTTTTCTTCACAAATAACTCTGGCGCACCCCAAGGCGACACGCTAGGTCTAATGAAACCCTTCTCAAGCAAATCCTGCAACTGATCCTTTAACTCTTTCAACTCTGACGGGGCCATGCGATACAACGGGATAGAAATGGGTTGCGTGCCCGGAGCCAGATCAATACAGAAATTAATATCCTTGTCGGGCAGCATACCCGGCAGGTCTGATGGGAAAACCTCGGGGAACTCCCGAACAATAGGAATAGAATCAATAGAAGGGGCCTCTGCGCTGGAATCGCGAACATACGTCAGATAAGCTAAACACCCTTTCTCGACCATGCGTCGAGCCTTCACATATGAAACAACACTGCGGGTGGCATGCCCTGGGGTTCCTCTCCACTCTAAACGGGGCAAATCTGGTAAATCCAAGGTCACGGTCTCGGCATGACAATCCAAGATAGCATGATACGGGAACAACTAATCTATCCCTAATATAACATCGAAATCCACCATGTCTAAGAGCAATAAATCAACACGGGCCTCAAGACCCTCAAACACTACCACACACGAACGATGCACTCGGTCGACCACTATAGAATCGCCCACCGGTATAGATACATAAACAGGAATACCCAAAGCATCACTAGGCATGACCAAGTATGGTGAAAAATAGGATGACACATACGAATACATAGACCCAGGGTTAAATAGCACTGAAGCATCCCTATCACAGACCAGAATAGTACCTATAATAACTGCATTTGAAGACTCAACCTCTAGCCTGGCTGGAAGAGCATAAAACCGGGGCTGGGCCCCACCTTCCTGAACCACATCTCTAGAATGGTCGGCGGCTTGCTGGCCTCTACCTCTAGCGGTCCGAGCTCCACCTCTATGATCTCTACCTCCACCTCTATGACCTCTACCCCCGCCTCTAGCTGGTAGGGCGGCCTGTGGATCACCTGGTGCCTGAATCATGGGGCGAGGACCCTGCTGCTGGGAACTACCCGAAGCTCGAGGGAAAAATCTGACAATGTGACTCGGGTCACCACAACCGTAATAAGCCCTCGGCTGCTGAGACTGCTGACCCTGTCGACCTGAATGTCCACCCCGAAAACTCTAAAGTGGTGGGGCACTGATGGGTGCTGATGGGGAGCTGTGAAGCTGTTGGTTAGAATAATGCGACAAAGAACCACGACCATCTGAAGTACCATGAGAAACCTGAAGAGCTGACTGAAAGGGCCTCGAAGGATGGCTTCTACCATAAGAATCTCTACCTTCAGACGAGGTACCGCTAAACCTACCCGTATGACGGGGCCTCTTATCTGACCCATGACCACCTCCCCGTGCAAGATCCATCTCAACTCTACGGGCCGCATTGGCCGCCTTCTAAAAAGAAATCTCACTCCCGGCTCCCATAGCCATCTGGAAACGGATCGACTGAATCAATCCATCAATAAAACCTTTGTACCCCCTCTCTCTCGGTGGGGAGTATAACAATAGCATGGCGTGCTAGGTTAATGAACTGGGTCTCATACTGAGTGACTATCATAGAGCCCTGCTGGAGGCGCTCGAACTGCCTGCGAAGAGCCTCCCGCTGAGTAATTTGGAGAAACTTCGCCAAAAAAAACTCTGTAAACTGGTCCCAAGTCGAAGATGACGACCCTGTTGGCCTGGCTAAACAATAGTCCCTCCACTAAGTCTTGGCGGATCCAGATAGACAAAAGGTGGCGAAGTCGACCCCATTGGTCTCCACATTACCCATAGTCCGAAGAACCTCATGGAAGCTATATAAGAAATCCTGGGGTCCTATGAAGAAGCACCGCTGAATGTGGTGGTGAAGATCTTGGTAAAACAATCCAGCCTCCATAAAGCATCTGCGGACATAGCTGCTCCATCGCCGGTCTGTGTCATAATACCCAGCTGAACTGCCACAGCTGAACCACTGGAACCTAAGCCTAGGGAGCTACCTGCTCTGGAGTACGTGTAGCAGGAGTCTAAACTCCTCCTCCAGCCTGAGAAGTGGCTGGTGCTACTGGAAACAAACCCGCTCGAGAGACGCTCTCCATAAAGCCTACCAACCTGACCAAAGTGTCCTAAAGAACTGGGGTGGCTATAAACCCCTTTGGGACCTGAGCTGGGCCCACCGGAACTGCTGGGGCTGGAACCTCCTCATCATAATCAACATGAGGATCTACCTCTGGGACTGCTGCTCGAGGCTGAGCTCTGCCCCTGCCTCGGCCTCTGGCACGGCCTCGCCCTCTGCCCCTCATAAGAGCTACTGCTAGGGGCTCGGGCTGCTGCGCGGTAGAAGAGGAAGTACTGTTCTCGCCATCTCGAAAGAACAGAGTAGAAAGACAATCAGTATTGAGAAACAGAATCGCACGACAAGAAAGAACAAAAGTGAAATTTTCCTAACTCTGTAGCCTTTGGGGATAAATACAGACGTCTCCGTACCGATCCGTCAGACTCTACTAAGTTTTTCCGTGAGTCGCGAGACCTATGTAACCTAGTGCTCTGATACCAACTTGTCACGATCCGAATTTCCCACCCTCGGTAGTCGTGATGACGCCTACTAATAGGAGCTAGGCGAGCCAAGTTACTTAACTTATTTTAACAATTATCGATCATTTAATAATAACAATACATACTATGATAAAGCGGAAGTCTCAATATATAATTAGCTGGAAGAAATGCGGAAGTTTAACAAAATCCTCGACCCAAAACTGGAGTCACAAACTCACGAACGTCTAGAGAATGCTAAATACAATGTATGAATAAAAACACAATTATGTTTGTTCCGTTACAAAGGATAACAAACTAAAGTAAAGAAAGAGGAGAATCCGGGCTATGCGGACGCTAGCTAGGCTACCTCAGGATCTCTGGACTGAAGTCAGCTCCTAAAACTCCTACTGCTGTCCAAAAGCTGCTCCGGCTCCGTGATCTGTGCAAAAATATGCACAGAGTGTAGTATCAGTACAACCGACCCCATGTGCTGGTAAGTGTCTGGCCTAACCTCGGCGAAGTAGTGACGAGGCTAGACAGGACTACCAAAACCAACTTGTGCAGTTCAATATGTACATATGCAATAGAAGACAATACAGAAATTTAACAAATCAACAAGGAGGGGAGCATGCTAAAGGCGATGCAACAATCCGGATAACAAAAACTAACTAATAAAAGGTGAAAATGTACAACTGCAATATCAACGAGAGTAGAAATTCAACAATTTGCACGGCACCATCCTTCGTGCTTTTACCCTCGTTCTCACCAAAACAATCAAATAAGGGCACAGATTGTTCCTTCGTGCATTAATAATCAAAACATGGCACGGAATGTTCCTTCGTGCATTAATAATTAAAACATAGCACGGAATGTTCCTTAATGCATTAATAATTAAAACATGGCACGGAATGTTCCTTCGGGCATTAATAATCAAAACATGGCACGGAATGTTCCTTCGTGCATTAATAATCAAAACATGGCACGGAATGTTCCTTCGTGCATTAATAATCAAAATATGGCACGGAATGTTCCTTCGTGCATTAATAATCAAAAAATTGCACGGAATGTTCCTTCGTACATTAATAATCAAAACGTGGCACGGAATGTTCCTTCGTGCATTAACATATCCTCAACACTAATCGTGCACGGCATCAACCTTCGTGCTTTATCACTCTTCCTCACCCAAGAAACAATTACAACCAATGGGACGAGGGGATAGACAAACAGTAATAGAAGTCCCGGCAAAGGAAACACAAGTAAACAGTTAAATCCCGACAAGGGAACAACAATATACGAATACAGCCTGGCAAGGGAATAATCACATTTCCTTCTCTTTTTTACTCAATAATTACTTTATCATTCGAGCCAACGCTCCAAAGAGTTCACAAATCATAGTTCTTTCTCGTACTCTTCACATTATATAGAAATGATCAATTACACAAGGAAGAGTCACAACAAAATTAGTATAAGCACAAATAAAGACTCACGGTCATGCTAGAAACCAGTGTATAGATACTCGTCACCATGCCTATATATCGTACTCAACAATTAGCAATTAGAAAATAATACTCTAATCCTATTCCCTAAAGCCAAGTTAGATCAAACACTTACCTCAACTCCAACAGCTAAATCAATCCACAACGACCGTTTTCCCTCTTGAATTCGGCTCCAAATCAATCAAATTTATGAAATAACGACTATATAATATCAATAATAGCTAAACAAATCAAACCCAGTGCCTAAATATAGATCTCTAAGCTTTCTTCCCAAAATTCCAAAATCGCACACGGGCCCGCTTGATCAAAATACGAGGTTCGAACCAATTCTATATCACCCATTCCCCCATGAGCCCGAACATATAATTTGTTTTCAAATCCGACCCCAAAACGAGGTCTAAATCAAAAAAATTAAAAAGCCATAACTCTACCCAATTACCCCAATTTCAACCCTAGATTACATGATTTGAGTCTATGAATTCGATAAATGATGAAGGAAAGTGAGGGAAACAAGTTAAACAATACTTACCCAAGAAGCTTTGGTGAAGAAGAGCTCTAGAAATCGCTTAGGGGCTGTGGAGAAGAAGAGTTCGTGAGTTTTTGGGTGAAAAATCTCGTCACTGTTATGTTTTAAAACTTAAAAATCACTAGGCGAAATTGCCCTTCGCGTTCGCGGGAAAGGGATCGCGTTCGCGAAGGGTAATCAGAAAGGGCTTCGCAAACGCGGGAGCTAAGCCGCGATCGCATACAAGGAAAAGGGCTGGGGTCCTAGGTCTGGCCTACGCGAACACGTAAGAAGGTACGCGAACGCGTTGAAGGAAGCAGCAAAGCTTCGCGATCGAGGTGGCATGCACGCGAACGCGAAGAAGGAAGTGAAGCTGGGCCCTCATGGTCAAATAACCTTACGCGTTCGCAAGGGCACGAACGCGAACACAAAGAAGGAAAGACTCAAAGGTATGTTAACGCGGAGGAAAGAGTGTGATCGCGAAGAAGGAAATCCCTGTGTAAAAATTGCAGATTTTCTGCTATCTCCCTAAGTTCAAAACCACCCCGAACACCTCCGAAAACACTCCCGAGCCATTGGGGCTCCTAACCAATCACACACACACTAATTCAACCATATCGTACGAACTCAACCGTGCGATCAAATTGCCAAAATATCATCAAAAACGAGAAATCAAACCTCAAAATTATCACTTTTTCATCAAACTTCATAAACTTTCATTTTTAGAGATTTAGGTCCCCAAACACGTCAAATGACATCCGATTTCAACCAAATTTTACAGAAAGTGCTTAAACCACATATAAAACCTGTACCGGGTGCCAGAACCAAAATACGGGCCTGATACCAATATTTTCTGATCCATTTTCATTTCAAATTGCCATATAAATTTTAGAAAAATAATTTCTTTTAAAAATTCATTTCTCGGGTTCGGGACCTCGGATTTTGAATCCGGGCGTACGTCCGAGTCCCATATCTACGGACCCTCCGCGACCATCTAATCACAGGTCCGGGTCCGTTTACCCAAAATGTTGACCAAGGTCAACTTTAATCATATTAATATAAAATTTCATCATTTTTCACATAGAATTCATATTTAAGCTTTTCGGCTACTCGCCCGGACTGCGCACGCAAATCGAGGCGACTACAAATGAGGTTTTAAAGGCCTCAGAAGTGCGGAAAAGAGAGACAACAAGTAATGACCCTTTGGGTCGTCACACTTATCCTCAATCAATGACATAATAGGCTAAACAACATTGAGATTCATTCTGAAGCCTTAATTTCAATCACATGCCAAGAAAGTTGTACACAGTTAATTTGCAACTTCGTAAATCAAATTTATTTTCTTAAATAAGTGTACAAATCTCAAATCATCGTAAAGCTTTATCAATTATTTGTAGCATCTATATTAAATACAATCGTTTGTATTCAGAATATTTCTTCTAAATTCTAATAGAGTTTAAATGGTTCATAAAATTATTTTCATAATATTTATTGAGCATCTCTAATAAATATTGTTGTTTATGGGTATACCCTACCTATTGGATTTGATTTAACGCCATGACTTTCCTTCACTCAATTCAACCAAGCAATTAGTGAATAAATTTATCAAAAGTACAACATATAGGTAACAACACATATATAGTACTAATACATAAATTCAGCATTTATATTTCCTGAAAAGTGAAATTATAGATAACAACTTACGAGTTGTAGCTTATGCACAATTCATATAAAATACTTGAAAATAGTAAGTCACTATCAAGCATCAAGTAGATCTTGGATACTCGAAAATACCTCTTCTAATAGTCATACTAATCACTGTTTGCTTTCAAATGATACAATCATAAATTATGAAGTATACTTTCTCAATAGCTGGTTTGTTTTCCAAGTTTCAAAGAAGTAATTAATCAACCTAGATAAAGATGTAAAGTATTTATTGTTTTCTTCAAGATGATTTATGCTTCTAATCAGTATGAACAATTTTTTTATTCCTTTTTTTTTTACTATATGCAAGGGCAAAAATCCAAAAGAAAAAAATATTCATCCAAGTAAAAGAAAATATTAAAAGCGACAGGACAGATTGAAGATAGTTGACACACAAATATGCAGAAATTTTTTATTTTGTGTCTCATACAACTTACACTCATTGTATGAGGTAACTTTTTGTCTCACAGTTTTGTGGACCCAGAAGTGTAAGATTGGGGTCTACAATTTTACGAGACAAAAAGGAGCCTCATACAAAATGAAACTAAGACAACTTATATAACATATCTTTGGTTATCATGACAAGCATCATATCAACAATTAACTGCTACCATGATTTTCACATATAGAACTTAAAAAATTTCATTCCATTCATGTGATATAAAAGATGTAATATTAATATGTAATTATGCAATACAGGTGTAGTACGAAGTTGTGTGCATATGAGATATTAAAGGAATGACAGATATAAGATAATCACACCTTCTGACGTTTCATTACTTAACATATATAGTTTCTCTTTACATCTAACTATGAGATGATATGTATGGCTACTAATTACATTTTTTCTGGATGTAGGAAATTTTTTGTAGATATATATACAATTGGTAAGAGACTCGTGTTGATAATGTGTTATGAAATAAAAGCAATTTAGTAAAATATGAACAAGAAATAAAAGCAATTTAGTAAAACATGAACAAGAAATAGAGATAGAGAGAAGGAAGAGATTTTCTTCTTCAATTGAGTGTATTTTCCTATCTATTACAAAGCCTTTATATAGGCATAAAAAGTGAAGAAAATATATCATGGAATATGTCATTGAACATACAAAATATGTTATTGAATATGTCATTAAGCATTGAGATGAAGATCATGGAAGAAGAGTAGACATCCACCATAATTTGATATTTATCATAACATTTTGAAGTTTTTTAAATCTCTCAGCAACTTATTTTCGAGTTTTTGAAAAGTTGAGTTTGGATATCTTTAAAACAAGTTAACCTTTCTTTGTGTTTAAAAGAAAATAACTCCAACAAATAGTTTTTAAAAACTCAAAAAGCCGAGTTCCTAAGTCGTCTAAGAATTTGCAAATTTCATGCCTTCTTATTTGTTTTTTTTTAGTATCACTTGAGGTTGGCTTCGTTATTACATTATTATCGTGTTTAATTTACCTAGCTGACATTTCTCTTTTTCTTTTTCCATTTATTTACTTATTGTTTAGAAAAATGTATGGTGCCAAAAAGATCTAGCTTAATGCTAGGTAGAGAGGGCAAAGAGCCTAAAGACCAACGGCTTTCAAGATTGCGATGGGATGAATGAAATTCTTCACCTTAATCAGAAGTTTCAGATTAGAATTATGTGAATGGAAAAAATCATGGTATTAGAGTACGTTTTTCCCTTTCTTCGGCCTTATGTTATGAACCAGTTTTATTGTGGGGGGTGAGGTGGGCGTGGGGGTGGGGGACGGGGGCGTCCAATACGAGTATCGAAGGATGGGTGAAAAGAAAAAAGAGCATAAAGGTCTTGGTGCAGACTCTCTGACTCCCAGTAGCGGAAAAAAGTCAGCAACTAATTAGTGTTTGTTTTGTCCATTGCTTCTCTCTTAAAAATACGTCTCCTACATTGAATAAGAAAGATGAGCAGCACCCCTTCGCCTGTGTTTATAGAGTAGGAAAGGGTTTATTACTATTATAAAGTAAAGGCAGAATACATAAAATAGCACCTGAACTTGTACCCAAATTCTTGTGACACACTTGTTGATCACGGGGAACCTTTTATACACCCAACCTTTTAAAAGTGTGTCAAATACACACTACTTTTTTCTTGACCAATTTTCCAAAACATGTGTGATTTCACGCTCCAATCAGATAGTGACAAGTGTCACTATTTTTTATTTAAAAAATAAAACACTTAAAATTACACCTATACCCCTTAACCATCTTCTCCATTTCATATCTTTCTCTTCTCCATGGGAGATTGACGCCAGACACCACCAAAAATTCACATTTAATCACCTTCATATTATAAAGCAAAATTAGGAACTCAAGTACATTAATCACGAGTTTGTGAGTCTAGATTCAAATCTAACATAAGAAATATAATGCAAAACTCAAACTCCATTAAAGTTGGTTATGGCCAAATCCATGGTTGCTCGATTCGTGGTATAGATTCAAACCCAGATTTATAAAATTCTCTTGATATAGATTTCTTTTAACTTTCTTTACCGATTTCTTCTAAAGCTATTTTATATTATTGTTATTCTTAAAATGATGGACATGGAAGATGGGGAAAACGGGTGGGGAAGAAGACGAAAATGGGAAAAGGGGGAAGGGCAGCAACAAACTGGTTGTTTGTCTTCTATGGGAGAGGGAGGGAAGTTTTCTATGGTGAGATTTTGGAGAAAAAGAAAAGGGAATAATTTCTCCATTGTTGCAAGAGCTGGTTGTTTGTTTAAGCTCTTGACGAAGAAGATGATGTTTTTAATTAAAAAATAACAAAATGGACATGTGTCAGTTACACACGAGAGTTCACAGATTTCTTTTCCTATTCACTCGCCTAATTTGTGTATAAAACACGCACTTGCTATGTAATCAAAATGGTGTATAACTGACACACTTTTAAAAGGTTGAGTGTATAAAAGGTTCCCCGTGATCAAGAAGTGTGTAATAGGGATTTGGGTACAAGTTCAGGTGCTATTTTATGTATTCTGCCTAAAGTAAATAATGTAGAATTTAAGGATCCACGGAACTATACAGAGAACCACGTTCTCTATTAGTTCCTATGGAAATCCTGCACACTGCAGTAAGTAAATTGACAAGAGAAATTTTACGTGGAAAATTCACAGCTCAACGGGATTATAAGCCGCGACCTACCCTTGTAGGATTTCAACTTCATTACTGAATAATTTATAAATTATAATCTATTGTAACATAGAAATTAACCGCTTAATTCCTCACTAACTTATAACAACTCTGTTACAAGTCACTCTGTAATAACTCTATTACAAAGACTTTACAACTCGACTAACTCTAGCCAAGACATAAACACAAGGGTTTATGATTTACAAAGAATTTCCTATACAATACTTCTAAGTAAGCTGAGTAGGAATTAAAAGTAAGAGATTTTACAAAGTTACAACTCAACTAAGGACATATAATAACTTGATATGGGAAACTGGTCCGTAGTAGTGTTATTCTTTGTTCTTGATGCACTTGAGAATCATTTGCTAGATGATCAATTACTACGAGAGTGCTTGAGTAAATCCTCTAAGTGTGCAAGTTATTTGTTTTTACCTTCCTTGATGTTAATAATGCATTTGTGATATCACTTAGAATTATGTAAGCAAATTAGGTAAAGGGCATTCCCCATAAAGTTGACTGCTGCACTGTTTCTATACTGCTGCGTGTGCAGGTATCAACTTTACAACTAGGGCAGTTGACTTGCTTAGTTTCCTCGGGAACTGGTAGTTATCCGTTCCCTCTATCGCTCATTTAACTCTGAAGAGTTGAACTGTGTGCCCAACTGGAGACTTGTTGATCTTTAAGTTCTTGAGGATGTGTATCAAGCTCCTTATCTGGTTCTTAACAGTAAGTTTGTTAGATCATCAAAACATAACAGGGATACACATATAACCTATCAGTAAATATTTCATTGGCTTCAAATTAAATCTTCATCTTTTTGTCTTTATATTAGTAACTAGTATATGTATATTAAATTAAAGTAATTTCACATAATTCCTATCTTACCAATAATGCTACTCTCACTGTTCGACGACGTTAATTGTACTATATTGTATTATAAGCTACTTGTGATGATCCGACCCGTCGTCTCATGTGTTGTTGCTTCGTTTTTCCCATTTTATGCTTTTTCATATTTCGTTATCGGTATGTGGTGTGTTAGAGTTGATTTGGATTGGTTTTGATAAGAAATGAGACACTTAGTCTCTTTAAGGAAAGCTTCAGTTGGAAAAGTCAACCGAATGTTGACTATTGAGTTAGAGGGCTCAGATGTGATTTCTGGTGATTCAGTTAGCTTCGGGAGGTGAATTGTGACTCAGGATCGCGATCGGAATTAATTTTTGAGGCCCGGTGTAGAATTAGGCTTGAATTGGCGAAGTTAGTATTTTGGTGAATTCTGATTTGTGAGCACGTGATTTTTGCCCTATATATGAATTATTTCCAAAATTCAAACAAAATGATTTTTCTTTATTTTTATGATTTTGTGAATTTTGTGTTAATCGGTTGCATTTTATTTGTGCGTTTTAATTCATATAAAAATATAAAAAAATACATTTGCACTTGCATTTTTAGTATTAATTAGGGGTTAATTTTTTAGAATAAAATATAAAGAAAATAACAAAAAATGGTCCGTTTTGCATTTTTAGTTTAAACTGGTATTAGTTTGCGTTTTTAATTAGGATTTAACTAGGAAATCTAACTTTTAGTGTTAGGTTGATTGTGAGTTTATTTTAGCATTTTTAAATAAAATCAGAAAAAATATAAAATACAAATGAAACAAAAATAATTTTTTTTAAAAGAAATCAAGAAAAAAAATAATAAGAGGAAAAACAATCAAAATAGGAGTGGCTTTAATTGAAGATTAATTTTGGGCCAATCTTATGCTAAGTCCGCCGGGCCCAAATGATCCACGACCCAAATCAGCCCAATACCCGTTCCCCAAACCCGTTCAAAATCTGGGATCGTCCAAACGACGCCGTTTAGGCGTCTCTTAATCAAAGTTTTCAATCTCGTTTGATCAAACGGTTCCCATTAAGTGCTACCTTGTAATAAGACTGTCTGAAAGATTCAATCAACCCCAAAATTATTTCCGTCTTCCTCGTACTTCCCTGTAACGCCGCCGGAACCACCGCCGGCAGCGAACGTTACTTATGCCAACGGCCACCATAAACACACCCGTGAATCTCCTTGGTCCCCTCTTTCCAACCCCCACAATGGTTTCCTTCGAATCATAGCCAATCTCGTCGAATATCCGATCTAATTTTTCCGGCCAAAATACAACATTGTCCAAACTGGTTCAAAATTACACCACCAAGTCTCCTCAACGCCCTCAACCCAAATCCACAATCATTTGTCCTCAAATATCAGTTAATAGGCTCGAATTTTATTTCAAAGTTGGCCGGAAAACTTGAATTCTCGGAAAGGCTACCAAATTGGTATTACACGGTTTCCTCATCCTCTTCGTGAAGACTCCGTCAGAGGCAAGGGTCAATCATCGCCAAAGGTTATACGATTATTTTTTTTATTTTTAAAAAGAGAAGTGTTACGGCTGGCAGTGAGTTTTCTTTTCTATTTCGTTCTTTCTGTTTTTCTGCATGTGTGAGTTCTGTGATGCAATTGTTTAGTTTTGCTTCCAGTTTGGTTTGAACTTTAGATTTAGGTAGTTTAAATTTTTGGATTAGTTTTGATCATTCTGTTAATTGACTGATCTAGATTAATTCTGATTTGTCGTCTGGTTAGCTAATTGTTAGGTGTTGGTTTAATTGTGATTAGTTCAAATTGATTAGTTTAGTGGAGTGTTCTTCTTTTAATTTGATTCTTTTTTTGGATTTTTAGTTTAATTCTGTTGCCAACCTGCTTTGAAATTGTTTGGTTGTCGTCTGATTGAATTAGTACTTTGTTAGTTTGATTAAGTTTAGTTTTAGTTGATATTCAGTATTCATTTGAGATAATTAGTTTTAGGAAGATTGGATATAGTTGATTATATTGGTTTAGGAATTTTGAATGAATTCAAGGGCATTGTGGGTAATTAGTAAAATACAGGAATGTGTAGACTTAGTTAGAACTCCCTAGATCTTTCTAGATAGGGGTATAAGTGAATGTTTCAAGAAGTAGGGGTAATAACTTGGGCAACAAGTCAGTAACTAAAGGACTAAAATGAAAATAAGGAGGGACTGAAGTGAAACCAGAAAATTGGAGGACTGCCCTTATCTTTGCCTATAAAAGAGCATCCCCATGCCTTAATACAGCAGTTTTGGGAGCCTCACAAAATTCCCTCTCTTTGATTTTCAGATCTTAGCTTGAAATTTAAACCTTCAAAATCAAACAAAAAAAATAGAAAAAGCAAAAAAAAACTTTTACTGTTCCATTGCCTTTTTAAATTGTGTCCAATTCCTGTTGGAAATTCTCTGTTTCTACTATGGTTTCTAGTCTGTTAAACAGTACTTAGAAGTTTGGTGACTAGTGGGTGCGTTTGAGTCTTTTTGAGGTGGATTTTGGGTTAAGTTCTATTCCAATAAAACTTCAGAAGCATTCTAAGTCAGTTTCGAGTCAGTTTGTGTACATTTGAGTAATTTCAGAGTTTGATTGTGTTGTTTGAGTCTTCTACTGGGTTCTGGAGTTGTTTCTGGACTCGAGATTGCTTTCCTTGTTGCTGTGTTGGTCGATTTTTGCTGGGTTGTGAAGCTGTCCTGAACTGCTATTGCTAGTGCTACATTGATTGTCTCTGACTTTCTCTTCTTCTCCATTGCATTTTATATCTCCAGGTACACTTTTGAACCACCCTGATGTAACCTTGAGTTGAATTGAAACAGAAGCACTTGCCAGATCCGAGTTCATCTAAATGTTGTCGATAGTTGCTAGTTAAATAAATGCTTAGTATTTGTTTTTTCTTTTTGCGTTATCGATAGTTGCTAGTTAAATAAATGCTTAGTATTTGGTTTTTTTTTTTGCGTTATTATATTGACTGTTTGGACTACGTGTTGTATGGACTATTCTGGACTGTTTGCTTACTAGTTCATTCAGTAGTTCCTCTCCAGTAGTAATAAAATCGACTCAAGTAACTTTGTATGCTAAAAAACAGGTTTAGCTGGATCCACTGGTTGTAGTGAAGGTGACTTAGCAATTTGTACTAATTAAATGCAAGATGTGGACTCATGTTTCTCTTGGTAGTTTATGGTAGGCAACAGTTTGAGTTGTTCTAGGTTTGGAATGCATTGACAAAAGAAAACGCAGGTTATTTTGTAACATAACTTGAGATATTATGATTAGGAGATTATGTTAACTAGTGGGTTGAATCAAAATTACTAATTGAAGTATTGATAATATTGAAGCATGCTCATTTCAGTTTTAAAGTCTGATTAATTAGTTAGTTAAATTCTGGTTAATTAACGCTGGGTGCTATTTTATAAACGTTATGTTTCCATCGTTTGAAATGTATTCAAGCATTTGGGCTCGCTCTTAGGCCCAGCTGAGAGATAACCCAATCTCGTACATGTTCATCCCCGTTCATTCTATTGCGAACTTTCCCTATATGAGTGTTGTATTATGTACTTGCTGGGAATCGTTCCCTGGCCCCCTAATTGGGTTTCTCTGCCTTTCCAGCATGGGCTGGCCTTAGGCCCAAATGCTGGGAGCTCCGATAAAACTTGTTAAAATAGTTA